>CAVNYN010205942.1:0-23040 GCA_963692815.1 Nyctanthes arbor-tristis | reverse complement strand
AAAGTGAGTCACTACTTGACCATCATAATCAGTGAAATTAGTCTCCATTTTCCCTTTTTTCTTGATTGACTACTAGTTAGAGATCCACGAGATATTTTACTGTACGACAGGTACATGCTAAATATGCTTTCATGCTCCCTTTTAGATGAGCTATCACTATATGATGCTTTTATACATTAACTGTTAGAGTTTCGTTCATGAGTTTTTCTATGTCTTCACATGGTTCACTATGAGATGTTGCATTTGCTTCAGGCAATGCAGTGAAACCAGTGAGGCGTAATACATGATTTTTCATATGTCATGTGGATCTTTAATAGTAAGATACACAATTTTCAAGTTATCGTGAAGATTATAATGAAAGAAACTAAGTGCTTTTACACTATCCTTAGATGTGTTTCCTTCTTTTGTTGTCTTACTGAAGCCATTTGAGATCAGATGTACTATAGCATCAATGACTCATGACAAATAATTCTCATGTGCAACTAACTGAAATTTGGTGATATTTGCTATTTGTGTAACTTTACAATATGTTAAGTCATAAATTCAATGTCAATAAGACATGAATATTTATACCCTCCTTCAGGGAGTATTGTTTCACATATTACTAATATCTATAGTCATCAAGACATATGCTATTTCAGGAGCATAGTAAATTATACATTTGGAATTAATTTGGGTTGTTGCTACTTCAGGAGCAATAGATTAATATTCTTCAGGAATATTAAATTACCAAATAAATTAGATCCTTAGATTCAATATAAATTACTCTTTAGAAGCATGTAACATTCTTCAGAATATTACAATTAGTCGTGCTACTTTGGGAGCAACAACTTATTTAATCTAACCAAAGTAATTAACTAAAAGTAAATAATTCAATAACAAACAAGAAATGCATATAACGAAAAATAAAAAGAAATAGTTGCTTCATAATGAGCAATATGAAATATCTTTCAGGAATATTTGTTTATTGTGTTTTTCTTTAAGAAAATACAAATCTAAATTTCATATATCGTTCTCTTCATAAACACATCATATTCAATTAGAATAAGATGAAATCATGTTGTGTTTTTCAAGAACCACAATGTATTAATTTTAATAATCTTCAGGATCATTGAGAACTATATTTTTTTCACCCGTGCGTTACACCAGTAGAGTTATAGTGTATATTCATATCAAAATTGACGTATGAGTGTAGACATCATCTCATAAATAAAGTAGAACATACCAATTACATTGTATAATATAAAATTACGATTTGATATGCGAATTACAAATCACCATTGGATATTTGTAGTAAAATACCTGAGTCTATAATTCTGGTCTCCTCGAAACACGTCGTGCAAGTTCACATGTCAAACCTATATAAAATTATAATAATTAGCAGTCAAATAATCAAATCGTAATCAACTATTATAACTATGAGTCTAGCCTCTCACTTGTACATTGTACGGGAAGACTACTTCAAAAAAAATCAATAATAATGAATAATAAATTATTGAACAGATAAGTGACATCGGATTTGTATATCAAAATCAATAAATATACAGTTTTGATTTAGTATTTGATATGTTAAATTAATGTTTTATTAATAATATATTGATAGTTACCCGCTTATGTATTCGATTAATGTTTTACTATATTTTACTTTTCAATCATCTAACTTATTTAGTATTATTAGTTGACAATATGATAATACGTATCGGGCATATACATAAATATATTCCCTCAATACCCATTCAAATAAAAATTTTCATACTTATAAGAAAGTATCCTCCCGGTGTACCATTATGAGTAAAATTTAAAGTTAATAGTTATAATCAAAGTATTAAATATAGATAGATTTGTAAAGAGATGTAAGTTAGACTTTAAAATGTAAAAAAGAACCACACATGGGGGGCATCCTAAAAGAGAAATGAAACCAAATAATTGAGATAGAGGCAGTAATTTTTTTATGTAGCTCCTTTCTTCTTGTAGATTTCATGTCTCTTTGTTAACAAAGTTTTCACTAAAATTCATTATTATCTTCTTCAAATTAAAATATCGATGTATGAATTCAATACTGATTAATAATCAATTTATATTCAACCCTTACGCTGTATGGGGAGGTAAATTCCTAATGTCTCATATTAAAAAAAATTCATTAGATCGGTTGCAAAAAACAATGAACGGTTGCAATAATAATTAGATCAAATGAAATAACAATATGAAATCAATCAAAATAAATTATTTGCATCCTCTACAAAAAAAAATATATTAATAGTTACTCGTTTTTGTACTCGATTAATGCTTTACTATATTTTACATTTATATCATCTAACTTATTTAATATTATTAGGTAACATTTAAATAATACGTATCGGGTATGTAAATACCCGTGTTCACTCGATACATGTTCATATAAAAATTTTCATGTTTATTCAGGAATCCAACTGGATTGAGGAATGCATTTTGTCAATTTTACTTTTCGTATGAAGTTATAACATTAATTAAATTGATTCTTTATTTCTTTCATAAATCTAATTTCGTATGTTTATGAATTTATAGACACTTCAGACAAAGTGACTTAAGACATTGTTAAAAAACTGACTTATTAATTAGGGTAATAGTTGGTGGCAATTTATTTTTTTTCAAAGTAAAGGAAATTTTTATTTTTGATTCTTATAGCTTTTTATTATAAAAATTAAAATAGATTGATTAGGTTTTTTTGTTGTGCATGTAGGGGGAAGAAGATAGGAGGGGAAAAACATTTATAATTGTTAAGAATGTGATGGTTATTTGTGTCATTTTAATTTTGACCATTTTAGTATATTTGAAAAATTGGTGGGGTTAATAAAAAAGTAGTGTTAATATAATTAGCCTTTAAGTTTATATGTGGTTAATAATAATATTTTCTTTGAGTGAAAACAAGCAAGAATAGTAATATATAAATGAAAATTTTTAAAAGCATATTACTCTTAACATGTAGGTTACGGGTTCAATCATTCATTATTATATTTGTAACAATTTTTTTATTAAAAGTAACATCCGGTGTGATATGACATTATAACCAATTGTGCCAGATAGAATTTGTAGTCATCAGGTCGCAAAGGGCCAAAAGTCAACAACGGTCAACGATTGTAAGGTCTTGGAAGCCGGCTCTGAGAGGTTCATCCAATTTAACGGCCTAACGACCAAAAGAGCCCATTTTAACGATCTCTAAGGCAAGTCTCCATTCCTATGTTCTTGTGGTTCAGGACGTCCATGGGCAACACTAGCGAGCTCACAGTACCCCAACCCAACGTTGCGACCTAACGAGCACGCCAACTAAGCACCGGCTGAAGAACCCACGTGAGGGACCTTATCGCTTATAACTAATGAGACTTTAGCATTGAATGCAAGGTGATGACCACCGGTCCCACACATGAGTTAAGTAGTCATTAGTTGAAAAGTAGAGGTCAAATCCCAACTGACATGATGCATAGGTCGTTCATGTGGGCTCTGCACTAAATGCATGTAATTATTACCCCCATGCAACAAGTAAAATAGAGACAAACGAAGCCGAATAAAAGGGGACCAGAATAAAATCTCGTTATTCTTGTCTTAGGCACATTTACTCTTCCATTTATTGTAAACATTACTTGCCTTTGCACATTAACTACACAAACCGATTCGAATACAAATTTCCCGTGAATACAAATCTTGTTTGTTGAGTTAAAGGCTAAATTTGATATCAACAAATTGGCACAGTCTATGGGAAAGTCTATTAAAAGCTGTGTAAAAAAAAAAAAAAAAACTCCCATCAAAAGAAAATGAGTGGAAAACGTTCAGGAAGTCAAATAACAAAAAGCAGTGATGCTAGATTGCTTCCCAGGTTTCAAAGGAACTGAGGCACGGCCAGTGCCGGTCCCTTACAGCCGCCTACAACCATGGAAACTGAGACCCTCAGTCAGCAAGTAAAAGCCCTCGCTGAGGAACTACAGTGGCTACAACCAAGTAACCCGCCAATTTCCCAACAACACGAGTTTGAAAGCACAGTTGGGGGGTAGCGTTTTTACACAGCGACCGAACAAGCGAGGACAAAGGAGAAAGAGTCCGACGTTCGCTGGTCATTGCCAACGCACAGTAAGCTTGTCCCCGGAAATTCTCCTAGGTCACCAGCCAGCCTCTCAACAGACCTACGAGATGGGTTGATTGAGAAAACAATTGAACGACCTCGAACAAAAATAGTTTGAGGTAAAGGAAGTTTCTAGCCAGAGGAAGGATAAGAAACCTTCCACCATTCTTGAGCCGATTACAATCCTTAGCGTTTCCACAGAATATATATTCGACTTTTTAATAGGAAACCCGATCTTGCTTGAGGCAAAACTCGTAAGAAGGGGGTGAAAAATGTGGATCAATCAAAATACTATAGGTACCACAGGGCCGTCGGGCACGGCATAAACAACTGTAGGTACCTAAGACGGGGGATCAAACGGTTAATTGGACAAGGATACTTGGGTGACTTCATAGCAGATCACCAAGGGTTGGAACGACGAACTCGTCCCCTAGTAGACCTCGAAACGCGGCCTCCTAAGAACCGGCCTCCCGCAGAGATCTGCATACTCAGCATCGGATACCTTGGCACGGATTGTTCTAGGAGACAGAGGCAAGGTCTCGCGTGTAAGGCCCAGATCTCCTATCACTTACCCAAGAAACATTTCCCTTCCTCTCCGGCGAGTTCTTTCTTCCCTCACCATCAGGCTGTTAGCAACCAACCAAACTACCATGTGGGCGCCCTGGCCATTACCATGACAGTTTTAGGGGCCGAGATTCAGAAAACCCTGGTCGATAATGGCAGCATTGTGAACATTATCTCTTGGGAGGCTTTTCAATAGAGGAAGATGGATCCTGGGGATATACGACCCTACGAGGTCAGGCTTCAAGGCTTCACCGGAGGCCACATAAAATCCAAGGGTCAGGCCACACTCCCCATTGAATTAATGGACGGCCCACGGAAAAGGAAAATTTTGGTAGACTTTCTTATTGTAGACATACCTTTCAGCTACAATGCCATAATCAGGTGACCTCTCTTGTACAAGCTTAAAGCCATGACCTCGGTATTTCCTTATGTCATAGAGTTCCCCACCACCCAAGGAATTCGACCATACGAGGTGACCAACCAGCGTCGCCAAAACTCAACCTGGAATATGTCACTAACATAAAACGTCCGTTAGAAGTTTATACTTGGATCCAAGAGTCGGTAATTTCGAGGCACAAGCCTGCCCTGGTGATGAGCTCGAGACTATAAGACTAAGTGACGATAGGCCGGAAGTGGAACTTAAAATTGGGGCAGGGCTGAAGGAGCCGATGATAACCTTGTCCAATTCCTAAACCAGAACCTGGATGTTATTGCATGGGTCTACAAGGACATGGACGGCATCGACCCCAAACACACCTACCGTAAACTCAGTGTCGACCCTACGGCCAAGCCCGTAAAATAGAAAAGACGACTCCTCAATGGTGAAAGATATGAGGCCTTGGCCAAGGAGGTGGACAAATTGCTCATAAATAAATTTATAAGAGAAGCGCTATATCCTCAATGGGTAGCCAATCCCGTCCTAGTTAAAAAGAGTAACGGCATTTGGAGAATTTGCATCGACTTTACAGATCTAAACAAAGCTTTTCCCAAAGACAGCTTTCTCTTGCCCAGAATCTACCAGATGGCTGACACCACCGCTGAACATGAGTTGTTAAGTTCCATGGATGCTTATTTAGGTTACCACCAAATCCCCATGCATTTAGGGGACGAGGAACACACTTCTTTTGTAACAGACAGAGGACTCTATTGCTCCAAGATGATGCCGTTCGGGTTAAAAAATGTTGGGACAACTTACCAATGACTAGTAAACTCCATGCTCAAAACTCAGCTCAGCAAGACCATGGAAGTATACATCGACGACATGCTTGTCAAAAGCCTTCAATTTGAGCAGTATATTGAGCACCTCTCCAGAATGTTCCAAGTCCTAAGAAGCTATAAGATAAAGCTCAATCCAAAGAAATGCTCTTTTAGAGTAGCATCAGGCAAATTCTTAGGATACATAGTTAATCAGAGGGGAATCGAAGAAAACCTAGAGAAGGTCAAGGCAATCCTTGATATGGGGCCTCTGAAGTCGGTAAAAGAGGTCCAGCATCTAACAGGGTAAATTGGAGCACTAAATCGCTTTGTGTCGTGGTCAATGGACAAATGCAAACCCTTCTTTGAGGCCATTAAAAGATCGAAGGAATTCGCATGGACAGAGGAGTGTCAGGTCGCTTTCACAAAGCTAAAAGAACACCTTTCTTCTCCTTTCCTATTATCTAAACCACCGATGGGGGAAATACTGTCCTTGTATTTGGCCATGTTAGAGTCCTCAATTAGCACAGTCTTGATCAGAATAGAAGGAGCATCCTAACTCGCAGTATACTATGTGAGTCACGCTTTAAACGATGCAGAGCTTAGATATCTGCCTATGGAAACGCTCGCGTACGCGTAATCGCCTCGAAGAAACTCCGGCCCTATTATCTAAGCCACCGATAGGGGAAATACTGTCATTGTATTTGGCCATGTCAGAGTCCTCAATTAGCACAGTCTTGATCAGAATAGAAGGAGTAGCCCAACTCACAGTACTATGTGAGTCACGCTTTAAACGATGCAGAGCTTAGATATCCGCCTATGGAAACGCTCGCGTACGCGTAATCGCCTCGAAGAAACTCCGGCCCTATTATCTAAACCATCGATAGGGGAAATACTATCCTTGTATTTGGCCATGCCAGAGTCCTCAATTAGCACAGTCTTGATCAGAATAGAAGGAGCAGCCCAACTCGCAGTATACTATGTGAGTCACACTTTAAACGATGCAGAGCTTAGATATCCGCCTATGGAAACGCTCGCGTACGCGTAATCGCCTCGAAGAAACTCCGGCCCTATTTTCTTGAGCATACAATCAATGTGTTAACCAGTACCCCCCTGAGACAGGTCCTTCAAAAACCCTACCTCTTAGGTTGCTTTGTTAAATGGTCTATTGAACTCAGCCAGTATGACATTAACTACAAGCCAAAGACGGCCATCAAAGGCCAAGCCCTAGCTGACTTTATAGCCAAGTTCACGCCCGTTGAGTCCAGCCCGGGCAGCATAGAAACCTTAGCTTTGGAACTGTACGCCGATGGATCCTCTACAAGCCATGCCTCTGTAGCCGAAATTGTTCTGATCAGCCCCATAGGGAATCACTACTGCCAAGCTGTCAAATTTGGTTTTGCCGCAACTAATAACAAGGCAGAATATGAAGCAGTTTTAGTAGGGGTTAGCGTGGCAAAATCAGTAAGCGTCAAAAGATTGATCATCAAGAGCAACTCCTAACTTGTTGTCAACCAAATAAGTGGAGTTTACAAGGTGCGAGGGGAAAAACTCTCCCAATACCAGAATAGGAAGCTAAAAGAACTGGAGGGACTGGATCATTTTGAAATTAGACGAATCCCTCGAGCTGAAAACAGTCACGTCGACGCCAAAGCATCCCGATCAGTGAGCTAGAAACCTCGTCAATAGACAAAGTGGGAGCGGTAACAGCAGAGATAAACTAGAAAAACAACTGGATGGACCCTATCATCCAGTTCCTAAAGGAGGGAGTGGCCCCCTGGCATGGAAGCCAGAAAGCTCAGAGACCAAGCTACCAGATTCTCGCTCATTGATGGAAGCTATACAAAAAAAGCTTCGCTGGACCACTGCTCAGGTGCCTTACACCTATGGAAGCATGAGCCGTACTGGAAGAAGCACATTCTGGAGTTTATTGTAACCACTCAGGTGGACAAGCCCTAGCACACAAAATGCTAAGGCAGGGATATTTTTGGCCTAGTGTTAGGAAAGACGCAATCGACTTCACCAAAGTTTGCGAAATGCCAAAGGTTCGCCCTCCTCATCAGGAGCCCACCAGAAGAGCTAACCTCAGTCACAGGGACATGGCCTTTTGGCAAGTGAGGGGTAGATCTCATTGGCCCTCTACCGAAAGGCGAAGGAGGAACTCAGTTCGCTATCGGTGCAGTCGAGTACTTCACAAAATGGGTCGAAGCCGAAGCACTGGCCACCATCACAGAACAGAAAACAATGAGCTTCATCTAGACGTCAATTGTATACAGATTTGGGGTCCCGAATGCCATAGTCATGGACAACAGTAAGCAATTTGTCAACACAAGATTCAGAACATTTTGTGAAAAATTAGGCATAAAGAATTTCTACTCTACCCCACATCACCTGAAAGCTAACAGAAAAGATGAGGCGATCAATAAGATTATCAAACGGACATTAAAAAAGCGCTTGGAGGTCTTAAAAGGAAGCTGGGCCGAAGAGCTACCTGCGGTTTTGTGGTCCTATCAAACGACCTGCTGAACTTCGATTGGTGAAATGCCTTTCTCTCTCACATATGAAACTGAGACAATGGTTCCTATCGAGTTCGATGTCTCCACCTCCAGGGTAGCACATTTTAAGGAAATGGGGAATGATAAGTGCCTTGCCAATGAGCTCGACCTCATTGCCAAAAAAAAAAAAGAGTTGGCTAAAATAAAAAATACAGCATATAAACAACAGTGTGCCAGGTTTTACAACACCAAGGTTAAAGTATGCTGCTTCAAAGTTGGAGACCTAGTCTTGAGCAAAGTGTTCCTCTTTACTAAAGAATCGGCCTCAGAAACCCTGAGGTCTAGTTGGGAAGGTCCTTACCTAGTCAAGCGAATCCTGCTAAATGGGGCTTACAAGCTCGAAGACATGCAAGGGAACGAGTTGATGCACCCTTAGAATGCATAACACCTGAAGAAATACTACCAATAGCTGGGTATCAACTCTAAAAAACCTTGCTCCCTGAACTGACAGGCCGTACTCGGTAAATTAAAATTGCTTTCATAGGCTCTTGGATTTCTATACTAACTAATTCATGTGTATCTATTTAGTTCATTTAAAACAACACGTCCACGTTTTTCTACAATCTCAAATAAGAGAAATCTACGGCTAAGTAAAGGTTAAAGCGACCAAGGCAGGAACAAGCTTCCTACCAGTGACCTAACACTTATCTGAAATAGATTTGACTTATCGGCATGAGAAACAACTAAAATAAGCTCTTAGTCAACAATCTCACATCTAGGTTAACGGTTACGCGATCAAAGTCGTGGCAAGTCCTCGACTAGCAACCTAACACTTGCAGTAATGGGTTAGGCAAATGAGGCTAGAACAAGCTTCTAGTTAAATGGCCTCACACTTGGCACAAAATCCTCACTCGAATCTATTGTACGCGACCTAAACCAGAGCGAGCTTCTGGTTATGCGTCCTAACACTTTGATTTGTGGATTTGCCCAAAGGCATTGTATAATGTAAGCCGAATCAATTTAAATGAACAAACAGTTGTACAAAAATTTTTTTCATCTCATGAGTATAGGGAGATCTTAAAAATAAAAGAAGGTGAAGCTTCAGGTCTTGTCTTTCTGAGCAGGAACCTCGATCTCTTTACCAACGAGCGCCTTAGCCTCGGCATCCTCGTCATCCGAGCTCTCGTATCCGCAGTCGTGCTTGAGCTTGGCTGCCTACTCTTTGAGGAAATCGAGGTCGTACTCATGCCGGGCCTTAATGACCTCTTGAAGAACACCTTTGGCTGTCTCATAATATAGCCTTGCGTTAGCTTGCTTGTACTCCTCTGAGCTCTTATACTTTGTTACTTCCTCTTTGTACCCAATCAGCTCCCCGGACGCGGCCCTATTCTTAGCCTCTCGTAGAGCTTACTCATGATTTGACCTTTCGGTCGCTAATGTGCTATCCAGTTCCTCAATCTTTTTACTGGAGACCTCAAGGTTACTTCTCAGTAGGGCGGCCTCATCGTTGGAAATAGACAGATCCTTCTCCTTTTCCTTTAGCTCCAACTCGGCCTCCTCTTTCTCCTTCATATCTAAGTCTGCCTCTTTGGTCAATTTCTTCATGTCTTGGATTACCCTACGAACACGAGCTTGTGTATGCGGGTCTAAGACAACTGAGCGACCTTGCATAGATGCGCTTGTTTGGAGGATCTCGGAAAGCGACATGGACCTCACATACTTCTCCCACCTCTTCGACCAGCTTCTGGCCCCGTCGCTCATAGCATCGCTAAGATTCCCAGGCAGCCCTTCCGGAATGGTCTCGAGCGGCCTCTTTGAGACGTTGAAGCTAAGCAGAGCCTTAGACCTCCCATCTTTGATTTTTTCCAGCATGGCCCGGCAGTTTGGTTGAACAAGGAGGAGCAAGTCACCCGCCAGTAGGTCCAGAACCCTTTTCTCCTGAACTGGTGCTCCCACTCCGCCTGACATTGTAATTGAGGGCAGAGAGGTAGGAGAGGAGCCAAGGGAAGTGGGGGAAGGAGCAGCCTTCTATTGCTTAGTAGAGGAGTCAGTAGCTGCAAGGTCGGCCTATTTCGTGACCCGCTTGCCCGCGGCCTTCTTGCGAAATCTCTTTTGTTGCTCCTTTTTCTCCAAAGTAGCGGCAACTTCTTCAGCGGACCTCATCTCCTGAGTTTTTTCTTGATGGTTTCTGGCCTAGAAAAAGGAAAAAACATGTGTCAGGTCACCATACGGACACAAATAGATCCATAGCACGTTTGCAACTTACTGTTGTTGGGACTATGGTCGCTATGTTCAACCCTTGGTGCTGAAAAACCAACCTCGATTAGGGTATCCTCGTTGGTCAAGTCCTTAATGTGGAGAGCTTGAGCTTCCAACCTAGTGACCTCTTGATCTCGTTCCTTGAGGGTCAAAGATATCAACTGCGGCCTGTCGATTCCTGAAACAAAAGGGAGAAAAATAAGTATTAGCTTGTCAGCTTGGAAAAAGAGTTCGCTGGGTAGTTACTTATGAGCCCTTGCATAGCTGGTTGCCACATTTGTATCCTCGTGGTCTAGGGCCAGCGGGGTCCTCTAGTTATCTCCTACCCAGAACCAGCTCTCCTTCCATTCTGGGACTGAGTTTAGTATCCCCTTTAACCAGATTGCCCCAGAGGCGTTGGGCTCCCGATTTTGGGAGAGCGGGCATATAGGACCAATCTTTCCCTTCAGAGGGAGAGGATTTCAATAAGTAATAGGAGTCAAAATCCTCAGGGCTGGGAAATCCTCAGCCCTTGTGCTGCCGCAAGGCAAAGACCCTTATTATGGTCTTCCACCCCGTTGGTGGAATCTGCAAGGGGGAAAACCCCAAAATTGCAAAAATAGGGTCATAGGCCTGGAAAGAGGGACTCTGAACCCAGCATGAAACATCTTCGTATTCGCAGCCACGCACCCCCTCAGAGGATTATGGGCCCTTCCACTTCATAAGGTAGCCACAATGCCACATTACTCAGTATACGGTACCGACGATAAACGATACGTAAATCCCCTTCCTCCACCTACGAGTGGATGTCCTTGGCTAACCATGGCAGGCCCTTCTCCAACACCACCACCACTGGAGGACGTCCACTAGAGCTTACCTCCACTTCCTCCTCCTCTTCTTCATCCTCTTCATCCACACCGACACACCTTCATTCCACAACAATCTCAAATCATCAACGAGTGGTCCTAGGTACACATCTATGTCATTTTCCGGGTGTTTAGGCTCCAAATCAGCAACGACAACGTGATGTACTTCCGCTTCACACACAATCAAGGAGAAAGATTGTAGCACACCAAAGAACCGGCCAAATGCAATGTCGGCTACTCATGTTACCGTGAGGGTTTATTCCATCTGTACATAGTCCAAGCCTAAGATTCCTATATTTGCCACCGAATTCAACTATTTATGTTCTTCCACTGAAAAGAATCGACTGGGTGTCTTAGTTTTCCATCTTCTTTCCTCTTATCATTATGCCATTGTATTTTCTTCGCATCTTTTGCATTTGCAAATAAGCGTTTGAATCTCGGTATTACGGTAGATACCACAACACCTTTGCCAGAGGGTTTTTCTCATTCTCATGTTTATCACTGCCGTCCTTTTTCTTATACCATGATGGTCCTCACTTTAGACATACATGTAAGTCTTTATACTTAGAGCTTGTTTGATCCCCTTTATTTTCCCAATCTATGAATTTACCTACCACTGATTTGATATTTAATTTGACAACTTTTCAATTACAACTATATATTTCACACCTTTTTACATTTCTAATACACATTCTACCTTTCTCCTCATTATAAAATCCTCAAATAAATAGGGTCAAACAAGCTCTTATTCTGGTACAATACACAATATGCATGTATCTTCTCAATCTCTATACCCAATGGGTACAACAATTTCTCTACGTCGTACGTTGAACTAGGAAGCTCGTTATCCTCTGGACGCATATCTCCTAAAAGTTCCAACAATACTGTGAAAATCCAATCACTCCATCCATTTTTTGCTTTCAAGTTATACAATTTGAACACAGTAAATAACTTTGTGAATTTATTACATTTAGGAAACAAAGGCTTTTCAGAATCGATGAACAAGTTGTCAAAAATATACGGGGCCTTAATGAAATCATCTTGTGTACCATGCATCATTTCATCTATCTGATCATTCTGGACATTATTATCTTCATTGTCTACATTAATCTAGTCACTTTTGTTCCCCGTATTCTCCTCTTGAACACCTTCATTTTCACCGGTACTCATCCTAGGAAGTAAACTCTCCCCATGTCATATTCACCGTGTTCCTTAAAACCATGCCTAATCAAATGGTGTTTAACTTCCATATAACTATATACTTTTTCATATTCTTACAATCACGATTGGGACACGCCATCAATTCTTCATGTTTCCTTTTTTATTATCCTTAGTAAATTTTAAAAACTCTTCAACTCCATTCACATAGTCTTGTGTGGTACATCTCCCATACATTTAACTCTAATCCATAACTCACAACCAATCAAGGAAGCCAAAACAAGGATTACTTATTTTTAGTGGGTAATTTTTCCTTAATTCATTTGTCTATTCCCTTAATTCATTTGTCTATTGTTGCTTGTTACTTACGTATCTAGGTTGCATCACAAACGTAATCAAATAAATTTTAACATTATTTGATTTTCATAATTTATTTGTACATCAATATTGCTTGTTATTTACATATTCATTTGTACCACAAACTTAGAGCTTGTTTGATCCTATTTATTTGAAGAATTTATAATTAGAGAGAGGTAGAATGTGTATTGAAAATGTAAAAAGGTGTGAAATATGTGGTTGTAATTGCACAGTTGTCAAATTAAATGTCAAATCAGTGGTAGGTAAATTTATAAATTGGGAGAATAAAGGGGATCAAACAAGCTCTTAATAAAAGAATTTTTCATTATTTGAATTTCTTAACTTATTTGTGTTGTTAATTACATATACATTTGTAAATTCATGGCTATCTAGACTCTAGTCATAATGTATCCTGCCTAACAATGTTTATTGGTGTAAATTGTAACGCGACCTAGATGTGTCTAGCTCGGGTATGAATGTGGAAAATAAATAACACCAGAATGGTTATGCAGAAACCCAACTGCGAAAAACTACAGGCACCTTTACCACAGGACAAACTATCCACTAACATGGATAAAAGTTTAGTACAGCATGAGAGACTTAGTGATATCGCAATATACACTTAACATTCAAAAGGGAAAACTTATAAAAGAAACTCCATTCTTTACTCCTTTTGACATGTGGCAACGTGCGCTACTCTTGTCCTCTCGCTATTGCGCTCACACGGGAACGTACATCAAGCCTCTTAGAATCCACATGGACTCATCATGGGAAACAAGAACTCCTAACACTCTTTAATCTTGTGTGGATAATCCTTTGCACGTGTATGATCTCCAATCAATGCACTATGTATGGTTTGCTAAATAGACACGGCTTTAAGACATGTAGGTCTGAATGCAAGTATAAAACTCGCGGGTTGGCAGTGTGTTTGTTTGTCTCTTTGATCGAGCTTTGAAGAATAATTATCGCGGAATGCTTGGCTCGAAAAGTTGGTTTTTAACCTACAAGAGAATATATATATATATATATATAGGCAAGGCTTTGAATTCTTGTACAAGACAAGAAATAAACTTACCATACACATATAGGAAACAAAGATAAGGAAACTAGAATGTTAGTTAACCTTAAATACAAAACTTTCCTAATCCTGTTAGAACTTAACATGCATAAATATTAGCCTAGTTAAATAAGATATGTAGAAGACTACTCAAACTAAGAAACTTAATAGTTGCATGTATTCGAAATATCTTGGTGCCTAAGAAAGTAATACACACGCCAAAATTCTTTCTTTTCGACCAAGACATATAATTTGCATGGAATAAAAAATATCTCACGTAAACAAGTCATGCAAAATATGTAACAAAATTTTGACACTTAAAATAAAAAATTAGGAATACCAACACACATGTAATTTTGTACTAACAATCTCACCTTTTGGCTTTTCCAAATTTTCAAAACCTTAGTAGCACAAATGTCAAAAATTTTGAACGGGGCAAAACATATAAACAGTTTAGCACAAATTACTTCTCCCCCTTAATCAGTAAACTCCCCTTAAGATATATCCTCTCCCCCTCAACAAATGATTGCAAAACAAAACAGAGTTAAGAGAGATATATCCTGATCAGCTACTACACTTCTCCCCCTTTTTGATAAAGGAGAAAAGCCAAATAATGTTTTGAAGAAGGTTTTCTGATTAGCTGCTGTAGTTCTTCTTGTCTCAACTACTTCAGATTTGCTTACCGCAAAGATAGACAGACATTACTTGATATACCAATTAAAGTTCCAAATGCATCTGGACCAAATGCACACAAGCAAATCTATGCAATATAAAGAAGTCAATTTCAGTTGAGATTATGCACTGAATACTTTCCAAAATACCTGCAGAAGTTCACACAATGAATTATTAAATCAACAGAACCGAGATCGGAAGAGCGTCGTAATGAATGAATTTTTTCTTTTTTTTGCTTTATCTTTTCATATGGTCAATCCTAACACCACTTTGTACCTTATGAGGACCTGACTTATTGAGTATTATGAGTGATGCATAAGAGGACCGATCATCATCTAAACATCTCTTTTAAAAAGAATGCAACTTTTAAGTCCTCGGCTTGCTCGAGTTTTTCTATAATTTTGAACATTGTCTTCTAAGGCTAAAGGTAGCTGCACGCACTCAAAGACTTAGTTGACTGGTAGCTTTTGCCCTTACTGACTCTACCTCTTAGTCATTATTAGTCGTATGTAGTGCAGAAGAGTGTAAATACTGATCATAGGTCTACATCAAATTTTATAACCCTCAATCAGTAACCTCTTATAGTGCAAAGTAGGCAAGACATATCACATTCATTTTTTTCAGTAGTTTATTATTGTGGAATAAGGAAAACAAGTTTTGACTAATTTCTTCAGGATGCGTCCTCCTCTTGGTATCTCAGTGATATCCTGCACATATATACAGTGATTTGATCAATATTTATATGAGTGACACACAAATAATGTAAAAATAAAACTCTTCTGTTTTTTGTGAATTTTTCTAATTTGCAATTTTTTCCTTCTTTTTTTTTTTTTTTTTTGAATAGCCCAGATGCAAACTATTAATGTGAATATTTCAGCTGTAGCAGTGTCACTGGTACTGTAAGTAAACTTTTGACTTGATACTTGGTGTGAACAAATAGCAAAGCAACTATAAAAATGTTCAACTAGTTCACAAAATAAGTGATGTGGATCATGCATAAGCGTTGAACAAGCTACTCAGAGAATTTGCACAAGGTCATGTCAAAACACAATAGTAAGGGTAAAAATAAGTTACTCCCTGTACTGGAAATAGAGATGGAATTCATTCTCAAGTCATTCCTGATTTTTGTTATTTTCTGATTCAAATATCATAATCTGTTTAACTCAGACAGGATGCATCTCCCTCTAGTTCTGTTGCAGATGTTTCAACATCAGATTTTACTAGATATGTCCAGTTTCCTTACTCCTCCTTAGTCATGACCTGATTAGCTTTTTCTTCATTAGATAAAGCTTCTATAAATATACAAAACTCAACCCCCAAGATCAAATTGTATCACAGAAAATAATTTGGGAGTTTAAAGAGTAAAACATCAAAGAAATTAAAACATTAAAACCCAAAAACTAAAATGCACATGGATTTTTTTTTTAAAAATAGGAAAACACAAACAAAAGTATAAATAAAACGAATATCATCATGTGCTAAGTCTTGTGATTAATAGGGTATACAAGCTCAATAGGAACCAACTTATTTTTATAAGTTTTCAAATCATCTTTCTTAACCCAAGCTTGTTTCCTTTCAGATTAGCCTTATTCTTGGACTTGTTTTCAGCAATAGGAATATGATTTTTGCTTTTATGTTGCTTATTTAAAAATCTATGACAATTAGATTTTTCATGTCCTTTAATCCCACAATAAAAGCAAATAGACACATAATATGAAGAATGAGTATAATGCTTCCCATGGTGATTTTTAGTCATGTTCACAAAATTTGAAAATTTAGACTTCACATGACAATAATGAGCACAACAAGAATGAGTATGAGATGAGTGGTACTTATCTGAAGTCTTATGTGTTTGTGATGTATAAGACTTTCTTTGTCCAAATTGAGTTCTTCTCATCTCAGTTTGACCTGCTTCATGAAATCTAGTTCCAGGTACTATATGTCTTATTGTCATATCTGAACTCCAATGTTAGATCGACCTTTCTGGTTTTAGTTCAGTTATCTGGTCTGTGTAGATAAGTCCATTCTGCCTTTAGTTGCGCCAGATGTGTTTGGTTCAGGGTCTTGCGGACGTGTCCTGGAGACAATTTTGTTAGGCAAAACCTGTGTATGATGTACAACTGTATTACTTTCAGATTTGTCATGTGTTAGTTGAGACTTCGTCCTGGTTGTAGGCAAAACAGAAGAAGTAGAAGCACTTTTGATTGAAGACTTGACAGAATTATATGAACGAGCTAGATTAGAGTTCTGAGCTGGTTTGATAGGTGTAGCAGGTTGGTATCTAGTATTTTGCTGTTGCTTTGGTAAACTGTTCTTCTAGATAGTTCTATTCAAAGAGGGTCCAGACGTATCCTGCTTGGTTCCAGAATTCTGCTTTTGTCCTACAGGTTCTTTTTGAAAGCTTTCCCCTGATGCTTTCACAAAAACTGTCTGTTGGACAACTTTGCCTTTTTCTTCATATCCTAGTCCAGATCTGTCTCCTGAAGGTCTTCCATAACTGAGAACTTCATTTAGTCTTGCAACTCCAATTGTAAGTTCTTTGACTCTTTCATTTAAATTATTCAAGTTTTCATTGAGTTTGTTCAGTAGATCATCTTTTTCTTGTAATAATTTTTGGAGAGTCAATATTGTTTGTTCACTTCCATCTTTCTCATCTCTCAGAGTCAGGGCAATAGTTTCAAGAGTTGCAATTTTCTCCTGTTCAGCTGTCAATTTTTTACTCATAACAGTACAGTCTAAACAACCATCAGCATATCCTTTAGATTCCAGATTTTGATAGTCTGACTGAGTTGAGTAGGATGTATTTGGATCATCTATTGGACGGACAGTTCCTGCAGTAAAGTTGTTGACAGATTTATATCATGATTGAATCTGAGCGGTTAACATATTTACCTCATTATCTGAGGTATAATCATTAGTTTCAAATTCAGATATGTCCTCGTCATCCTCATATAGTTTAAATCCTTCATCCGACTGAGATTCAAATGTGTCCTGCTTGCTTTTGTCTGGGTCGAATATATCAGGTTTGTCAACTGGCTAGACAGATCCTGTAGTTAAACATTTCCCAGAGTTACTTCTTGTACGAACATAAGCAGTTAAACCTTTTACCTGATCTTTAGATATGTCGGAGCCAGATGTATCCTCCTCATCTTTAGATTTATCTTCAGATTCAGAATCTTCCTCTAATTCAGAATTTTCCTCTGATTTAGAATATTCCACCTTTCTTTTGAAAGACATTCTAGGCTTTTTGTCCTTTTTCCTTTTTGACAAGTTTAGTTCACATGTAGTCAATGATCCAACAAGCTCTTCTACTTTCATCTTTTCAAGATTCTTGCATTCCTCTATGGCTGTAACTTTTGCATGGAATCTATCTGGCAAAGATCTAAGGATTTTCTTGACAATCTTCTTTTTAGAGTACTTTTTGCCTAGAGCATATGCTTGATTGGTGATGTCACTCAACCTAGCATAGAAATATGTGAACTCTTCACTATCCTTCATCATTGTTTGCTCAAACTTAAGAGTGAGCATTTGTAGTTTTGATGACTTGACAGTAGTTGTTCCTTCATTGGCTACTTGAAGTTTATCCCAAGCTTCTTTAGCTATCCTACAAGAAGAGATAAGTCAGAACTGAGATTGATCAACTAGAGAGAAAATAACATTTAAAGCTTTAGAATTCCAATTACTTGCATCTAGTTCTGCTTCAGTGTATTCTGTCATAGGTTTTTCAGTAATTTGCCCATTTATAGTAACAGTAGGTGCAGTGTAAGTAGTAAAAATGGAATGCCATACGTTTATATTAATAGCTTGAATGTATATCTGAGTCCTAGTATTCCAGAATGCATAATTTGAGCCATCAAGCATAGGACGAAGAGAAGATGCATCACCTAAAGTTCTATGCATGTATAGATAACCGGATCTCACTAATAACTTAAGTGAACCCGCTTTGATACCAACTGTAAATTCGTGGCTATCTAGACTCTAGTCAGAATGTATCCTGCCGAACAATGTTTATTGGTTTAAATTGTAACGTGGCCTATGTGTCTAGCTCGGGTATGAATGCGGAAAATAAATAACACCTGAATGATTACGCAGAAACCCAACTAGAAAAAACTGCGGGCACCCTTGCCACGGGACAAACTATCCACTAACACAGATAAGAGTTTAGTATAGCTTGAGAGACTTAGTATTATCGCAATATACACTAAACATTCAAAAGGAAAAACTTATAAAAGAAACTCCATTCTTTACACCTTTTGACATGTGGCAACATGCGCTGCTCTTGTCCTCTTGCTATCGCACTCACAAGGGAATGTGCATCAAGCCTCCTAGAATCCACCTAGACTCTTCGTGGGAAACAAGAACTCCTAACACTCTTCAATCTTGTGTGGATAATCCCTTGCACATGTAGATCTTCAATCAATGGACTATGTAGGGTTTGCCAAACAAACACAGCTTTAAGATATGTAGGTCCAAATGCAAGTATAAAACTCGTGGGTTGGTAGTGTGTTTGTTTCTCTCTTTGATCAAGCTTTGAAGAATAATTATCGGGAATGCTTGGCTCGAAAACTTGGTTTTTAACCTACAAGAGAGAATACATATATATAGGCAAGGCTTTGAATTATTGTACAAGACAAAGAAATAAACTTAACATATACATGTAGGAAACAAAGATAAGAAAGTAGAATGTTAGTTAACCTTAAATAGATCTCTTTCCTAATCCTATTAGAACTTAACATGCATAAATATTAACCTAGTTAAATAAGGTATGTAGAAGACTACTCAAACTAAGAAACTTAGTAGTTGCACGTATTCGAAATATCTTGAATTAGTGTTCAATAGGCGTCAGTTCAATATAGAACTGGCCCCTATAAACAAACAATACACATACGTGTATAGTTTAAATGCTAGAAGAATAGGTGTCGGTTGCAGTTTAGCAACCAGCGCCTAAAGACAATACACGTTGGTTTATATTTAAAACCAACGTCTATTGTTTAACTGAAACTTCAAAAAATGCCGCTATTTTTTCTTTAAGCGTCGCTTTTTAAACAAACCGACGTGCTTTTCTTTTTCTTTTTTTTTTGTCTAATCTGTTGTAGTATTGATAGAGATATCAAGTGAAATGCTCCAAATTGGATTAATATAAAATCCTATAAGAGGATTTGAGATATTAATGGCATGCCTAAAACATGACATGGTCGATTCCAAAGTAAATATCTATGAAAAGAATATAGAGCAGATATTTGTGATGGTCTTATTAAGGCATATATACTTCAGAAGAATATATAGACATAACTGATTAAAAAACCTCCAAAAAGGCTCATGTACCTGAAATGACTGAAATAAAAGGTTATTGATAAGTTGTATGTATACTAAGATAAGATGACATCGACAAAAAATAATATTCGACTACACATGCTCATGAGCTCAATAAATAGTGAGGATGATGAATCAAATTTCATCAAATTTGTTGACATTGAATATTGACCAAGATAGAAAGACAATCCTGCAAATTATTACAATGTCAATAATATAATGATAATAGTTAAGCTAAAAGAGCATTAAATATGTTGTGGATGTTATCAAAGCCTGAAGTCTCATTCGACAGGCAATTAATGTGATAAAATTCTAGAAGGATTTGGTATACTTGAATGGAGCATATAAAGAACTAAAAGTTCTTGTATACATTGCCAGTTAATATGGGGGAGATATTTTTCTTTGACTAAGGTTTTCTCCTAATGGGTTTCCCTAGTAAGGTTTTTAACGAGGCAACATCGATAATGTATTCAAAGAATAATGTACTATAGATCGGTTGTTAAATGACTAGTTGAGTTAGAATAATTTTATTCTTCAAAAGAAAAGAAGACTAAAATTTATCTTTAAAAAAAATTGTTTTGGGCTGCACTAGGCTATAGCCGAATACAACCATACTAGAGATCCAACCTTGAACACATGTGTGAGAGTCCAGTGGTGCACTGATTGATGTTTTATTTACTCATTTGCTAGTTTACATAACCTATTTAGTATATTGTTGATTTGATCATATATGAATAGAACCAAGTTCCAATCACTACTTTAGATTTGTCTAAAAAAATAATGAAATACACGTCGGTATATGATAATACCGACCGGTGAAGTGACATGATGTCATTTTTGTAAATAAGGTTTACACATTAGAAGTCGTTTTCTAAGAGAAACCAATGTGTAAACATTAGAGGCATCAGTTGCTCATAAGTAACTTCCACCTATTGTTAAAGGCGTTGCTTATACATGTCGGTTGGTCTAACAACTGATGTGTATGCTTGACTAATAGGTGTCGGTTGCATTTAGAACCGACACATATTCTCTTTGTAAAAATTAAAACAAGTATATCCAAAGGCAGAAACATTATCCTCTCTCATAGTCTCTGACTCTGTATCCACTTTCTCAATGAAACCTCACTATTTCGCTCAAATTTCTCAAAGAAACAACCCAAATCATTGTTTAGAGTGACGTCTACACCTCTCTCTCTCTCTCTCTCTCTCCCCCTCCTCTCCCTCCCCCTGTCTCCCTTTCGTGCTCAATCTTCTCGCTTGAAAGGTTGAAACTATTGAAACCCTCAATTTATAGGGTTTGTCTTATATTTGGTGAAAATGAGTTTTGTTAATTTTGGTAGATATATGTTAGTTCTTGGGCTTTATTATGGTATATGTTAAAATCTGAAAATCCCATGATTAAGTTGAGAATGTGGTTGATTTATATGTCGATTATGATAATTTGCTAGTGGTGTTGCTATATGTAGTAGTGCATGTTGATGTTAATTGTACACTTTCTATTTTCTTTTGTAGTGCCACTGGTAATAGCTGTTGTCAGTGGAGCTGCAAAAGGAAACTGAGCAATAGGTGTTGGTTGTTGGCTAACAACTGGCGCCTCAGTTGTTGGCTAACAACCAATGCCTATTATTTAGAAAGTGTGTTAGTTATGAGGCTAACAACTGACATATATGGATCTTTTATGCGCCGGTTGTATAAGTGTGCTTTTGCATACTTATTTTAGCTATTGAATGAATAAATTATTAATTAATTGCACGGATTTCTACTCAAAATTGTGCAAATTTCATCTTTGTGGGTTAACAATCCCCTATTAGAAGAAAAAAAGGAAAAAAAAAGAGAGAGAAAAGGGACCAACTTTGCAAGATCGGAAAGTTTAAGGACTAAAATGAAACATGTTAAAAGATGGAGGGCCTTTAGATGCAAAATATTTAGGGTATTTTTGAAAAGAAACTCAAATTTGAAGACTAAAGTGGAAGAATTCAAATCAAGGGACTAAAAGTGTAATATTTGAAGTATCAAAACAAAAATGGAATCAAAGATAAATGGTTACCAGTGTCATGCACTTTCTCAGCACTAATTTTTTTTTAACATTTTTTTTCCTATTTTCTTGGGGGCTTTTTATTATCTTTTCAAGACATTTTTTGTGGGCCTATTTAAGACTTGAAGCTAGGGTTTCAAAAGGGATTATTGGGTGGATATTAGAGGCAAGAATAATGGCAAAGGAGAGAGTTCTTGAAGAAGAGGATAAGAAACTTCGAGAAATTTCAGGATTTGAACTTTCAAGCTTCAAACTTCCATTATGAGGGACGAGTTTCTCCAATCTTCTTGTGTTTCTTCTTTATTTATCTCCTATAATGTATTTTTATAACTCTCCTCATTGTGAATTCCCTAAAATGAGCTAAAAACTCATAGTTTGGAATATTTGATGTAGTTTAACCAAGGTTCTTGACATTAATCTTGCTTTATTATTTGTTTTACTTATTTATGGCGTGTGGGTGTTATGGCGCTTATTGTCCTTCATTTAATTGGCCACTAAATGTTGGCGTTTGGTGATTTGTACAGCTTTTGAGAGAAATATATACATTTGATACAAAGTAACATTCACCTAGGTTTTTGTATCAGATAGAGGTATACTCCTAGTCTTAGGTGACTCATTGATTCACAAACACTCAGTGAAAAAATAGTTGGATTAAATTGACATAGAGACATAGTAGATTAATCCAATTCATTAAGGCTAATTTAAAACTCGTGAGAGGTAATTAGCTAATTTAGAAAAACCGAGTCTCACTTTATTAAATGAGTAATTTTTTAGTTGGCTTGAGAAATAATGAGTGAGCAAGGTTAAGTGAAGTCAAGAATCCCAACCATCGTATCATTAATATATTCCTCCAACTCCATTTGAATTCATTTTAATCTAAATTTTTAGTGTGTTTGTATTTAATTTCTTAAGTCAAAAATCCATTTTAATTGTGTGTGTTTATTTTGTAAACTCAACTAACTTAATAACTAGAGTAATATCAAGTAACAACTACTCCTG
>CAVNYN010205939.1:8178-43980 GCA_963692815.1 Nyctanthes arbor-tristis | reverse complement strand
GCGAGCGTAATCGACGTCAAAAGATGAACTTCTTGTATTCATCTCTTCGTTCATTGCTTCCTGATTTTGACGAAAGGGTAAGAGATTTCTTTACCCTTGATATTCGCAGCCCTTTTTCCGTCCCAAATTTTTTTCTGACATTGTCTCAACTTAATACTAATTAGCTGCAGCCTAGCTAGGTGAGGCGGATGCCTGGAACAACGCTACGTCCTAGTTAGTGCTTTGATTTAAAAAAAAAAAAAAAGGAAAAAAAACACTTAACACTGTTACACTTGTTTGTTATTATTATTCGCAGAAAAAATTAAGCATCCCAAATACAGTTTCTCTAGTGGTAAAGTACATACCAGAGCTACGAAAGGAAGTGGAGAGGCTGATTCAAAGAAAAGAAGAGCTTTTATCCAAAAAATCCAGGCAATTAGGAGACTTCATTTTCCATGAAAACTCAAGAGATGGTTCAACTAGAAGCACGTCTTTGGCATCTGATGGTTGTAGAAGGCCAGTGGGTAATGGAGAAATCTTAATACAGATGTTCTCTGCTGAGGCTTATAAGAGGAATTTATTATCAGAGGCTTTGAAAGAAGTAGAGAAGAATGGCATGGTTTTGCTTAATGCATCTGCTTTTCAGTCTGCAGGCTTGATGTTTTACAGCCTACATCTTAAGGTAAACCACATCCTTCTAATGGATAATATTGCCACACATCTATTCTATCCCGTGTTCACCTATTGTCAATCTCCATTGAATTAAATTATATATTGTGATAAACTAGAAACAAGTTATCGTGATATTATATAAATAATTTCATGGGGTGGATTACAGGTGGGCATGACATGGGTGAATGCGTAGTAGTATCATTTATTTATTTATTTTTTACCCTACAAATAAATTTACTAATTTTTTTATATTAATAAATGCAGGATCAAGGAAACCCTAAATTGGATCTTGAATTGTTGAAGGATAAGCTTATGTTATTATTTAGAGAAATTGACAGGACCTTTGTTACTATACATATATTTGATATTTGATGTGACCATATGAATTGATTAGCAAGAGAATTCCGCCTTTTGATTTAAGTAACGTTTGGCTAAGCTTAAAAAGACAGGCAATTACTTATATTATGGTGGTTTGACTAGGCCAGTACGATCTATCTAACAGAAACAAGTAAAATGAGATGAAACATTAAAAATAAAAGCTTAATTACCCGTTAAGATACAAAGAGTATAATGTCATCCATGGGACTATATTAATTTAGATCTCATATTGGGGGCTTGACAGGCCTTCAAATCCACTCAGTGTCAAAAATATATCTAGTTGAAATTTCTCGAGTACATGCCTAGTATATATATATATATATATATATATATATATATAATAAGAGTTCTTTTTAAAAACTTCTCGAGAGGTTTTTGAAAATTTTCCTATATAATAATAAATAAGTACAAATTTTTAATATCAGCTATATTTACCTTTTTGGTTGGGAGCTATTATTTTAGGTTTATTATCTCTCTCTCTCTCTCTCTATATATATATATATATGGCGAATCGGTTTGCTAGCTGAGCCCAGCTTGGAAGATACTCTGGACATAAGATGACTTTGTCTAGGCTTCAAGTTGTATATAATATTTTTTATCACGTTTTCTTTTCTTTTTTTTTTTTTTAACTATTATAGGAGGATTGTACAGGAGCGGAATTGAACCCTTGTAAAGACGGTAGGAAATCCAGTCAGACAATATTTATGTAACAATGAACAAAATGTGTAAGGGTTGTAAGGGAGGAGAGATAAAGACTATACCTGGAATAAGTATAATTAGCCACTAAGCATATGACTCAGCGAAGAAAGACTAACTTGTACGGCCCTTTTTGGGATTTGTACAATCCTTCTTTCCTCTTTCTCGGTTGAAACACTTGCCTTCCAGCCGTTTCGTGTATTGCATGTGGAACTTGTTTTAACTGCGGGCTTTCTCTTAATGCCCTTGGTTTTACCCTTAAGCTTAGAGTCACCACCAATAGCAATCAGTGCTTGACCACACATCTTTCAGTCCCATTTCCACGGGATGCAGGTTATTCATTAACTTGCTCAATGACACGTCAAGCCCATACATATGATAATCCACCTTGAACTTGCAAATCAGGCAAGAAATTAAGCATAATTATCTTTAGGTTTATTAAATGTGTATATATATATATATGTATGTATAGTAAATCGGTTCACTAGCTGAGCCTAACTCGAAAGATACTCTGGACATAAGATGACTTTGTCCAGGCTTCAAGTTGTATATAATTTTTTTTTGACAAGTTTATTTTATTTTTTTAACTATCATAGGAGGATTGTAGAGGAAGGGAATTGCACCCTTGTAAAAATGGTAGGAAATCCAGTCATACAATATTTATGTAACAACGCACAAAATGTACAAGGGAGGAGAGATAAAGACAAATAACCTGGAATAAGTCTAATTAGCCACTAAGCATATGACTCAGCGAAGAAAGACTAACTTGACTGAATCTTTTTAGATTTTGTACCATCCTTCTTCCACCTTTTGTCGCTTGAGACACTTGCCTTCGAGCCGTTTCGTGCACCGCATCACTGCTAAAAAGTGTCTTTCAGTGACAACAAAATCTATGGCTAAAGCCTAGATTTCCATCGGAAAACGTCATTTCCAACCCAAAAAGGGCTGTTGGAAATGCGGTCGGTGAAGATTGCGTCGCTAATTCTTCTGACGGAAATATTATGTCCGTCGGAAAATATATATATTTATATAGAGTGTCTGTCATTATTTTCATTTATTTTTGTTAACGTGTTGCCCAAAATATATATTAAGTATCTTCTAATAATTTTGTTAATTTAAAAATAATGAATTTTCTTGTTTAAGCATTGGACTTTATATATTATTTGTTATCTCATTAAAATTTATTTATATTAAATATGTCATTTATACTCTAAATTTATTTGTGTGTGACATTAAATATAATGTTTTGTCTTCGTTTTCTGCATTTATATATTCATTGTTAATTAAACTAAAAAAATGAAAGAGGGTCTATTAAAATTTATTGGATTCTATTAAACAAGCATATGATTTATGTGAATTTTTCAAAAAACTAATAAAAATAATAAAAAAATTTTTATTTACAACCATTGTTTTAAACATTAACCACAAAATAACCTTATAAAATCTTCATCAATGATTAAAGTGTTTGTTTTATAATTTTTTCATTGAAAATTTTCAAAAGCCTCTAGGAGGCTTTATAACAAAACCTCTCACCCTACATGGCGTACATGGATGCATGCCACGTGTATTTCATACAAGCTATGTGTATTTTAAATACACGTGGCATGCATATATACATATGCCACGTTGGGGTGGGAGGTTTTGTAACAAAACCTCCAAGAGGTTTTGAAGAGGAACTCTTCATTGGATAAACCACATTACCATTAAATTTTATTTCATATATATATATATATATATATATTCCTAACAAATGGATTGCCGAACATTGTCCAAGTGCATGGAATCAACCTTCTCATAAGACAAGTGTACGGTCATATACGAATAGAGCAAGGGAATGATTCTGTGTGTGCCCATGCCATACATATGTCCAGCAATAGTTTGGGCGGACTGAAGGAGTTACTGTTTCCTTTGTTTCTTTTGGGCTAAGTCGCAAACACATTTTTTACTTAACCGGGTTGCTTCTGATCTTGACAGATGTTATCATCCTGGCCTCTAGTTATTTTCTGGTTTTAATAAAAAGGGTTTTCCCTTTTATTTTCTAGGGTTAACACTTTCATTATTTTGGCCGCCTTCTTCTCATTGTTATTCTCTCAAAAACTATTCTTAGGGTTTTCTGAGTTTATTCTGTGTAATCTCTTGTTCCCATTTGGTTTCTATCTCTTGGTAAGGTTAGGACTAGTTGTAAAGGTTTGTTACCTTCTTGGTTTCAGCCTTAGTTTTGAGGGATTTGTACAAGGGTTTGTGTGGGTGATTATGGTGTTCTTTGCCATTGTAATTTCTGATTGTTGCCTAGTGGAATTGAGCGTGAATCCCTCTAGGTATTGCTCAACGGTAGTCTATTATGGATTCTCCTAAAAAGGACCTGGCCTTAGGGTCGAAAACTCTTGGTGTTTTTAGATTCTGCCTTACTATTTTCTTGTGCTCTCTCGCTTAATTCACTACAGTGATATCAGAGTGATTCTGTAAATTGGGTGGACTGCTCATGAGACTAAGTAATTTGGGTTTCCTGATTAATCGCTATCGGATTAATTCCAGATTTACAAAGGTTGCGACGATCATGCGTGGATCCTTGGAGTGCCGTGATCGCCTAGGGTTCTGCTTCTGTCTATCGAAGTTCTACAGAAACCCTAGGGTTTAAGCCTGGTACTATCTTTCCAATCTTCTATGCTTTAATCAGATCTATCTCAGTTTCTTGGTTTTCTTTCTCTGAGATCTTCCTTTTTCAAACTCCCTTTATCTTGGGTCTCCTGCGAGGACCTCTGAATATGAGGGAGATCTTGCGAGATATATCTTTGATTGAATCTGTTTCTTTGATTAAGTATTTTGTGATTGGATTTCTTCTTGATAGTTATCTTATCAGACTGTGTGTGAATTACTGTCTGTCTGGTTAATTTACCGATCTCTGTGATATTTGTTTTCACTGCTTTCGATGGCAACGTCTAAAGTTGAAGTTGAGGTTTGGACTGGGAAAGGGGACTTCAGTCTTTGGCGCCAAAAGGTAAGGGCTCTGCTAATGCAACAAAGGTCTGCTACTGCCATTGATAACTCATGGCAAGCAAAAATTAATGCTTACAAAAGGCAAGAACTTGATGAGTTAGCCTAGAGTACTGTATTTCTGCACTTATTTGATGCTGTTCTAACCAAAATGGGTGAAACCACTACTACACATGCTCTCTGGAATAAACTTGAAGAATTATATTTGACTAGAACTATTCCTAATAAATTTTCCTTGTTAAGACAATTCTCTGCTTTCAAGTTCGATGCATCTTTGGATCTAGAGTTCAATCTGGATAATTTTAATAAACTCACTCAAGATTTATCTAACTGTGAGGAAAAAATTTCTAAGAACAGTGTGTTGTCCTGTTAAATGCTGTAGGTAATAAATATAAAGATGTGAGATATGCTCTTGAATATGGTAGGGAAACCTTCACTACTGATGTTATCATCTCTGCATTAAGGAATAAAGATTTAGAAATGAGGTCTGAAAAGAATAATTCCTGGGGTAAATTTCTTATGGCTAAATCTTTTAAAAGTGGGTCAAGTTCTCAGAATAACTATAAGCCAAAAAGGGGAAAACACTGAAAAAGGGTAAAGACACTAATAAATCTAAGTCCAAGAATTTTAAGGGTAAAAATAAGAAGTGTGCTATTACTGTGGGAAATCTAGATATTATATTAAACAGTGTCTAAAAATGGCGGGTGATCATAAGGAGAAGACCAACCTTGAGAAAGGTTCCCCGAGGGCTTATAATCTGAAAGTTGATAACAACATAACTAGTGCTATGTATGTTTCTTCTGATTGTAATACCTCTCTTAATGATTGGATTCTGGATTTTGGATGCACACATCATGTTTGTCCTAATAAAGATTGGTTCTCTGATTTTACACTCAATGATGGGTGTGTTTTGTTGGGCAATAATGACTCTTACAACGTCGGTGGTGTAGGTAATATTGTTCTTAAGATAAATGAAAATGTTACTGTTATTTTGGAACATGCCAGATATGTGCCTGATTTGCAAAGAAATTTAATTTCTTTAATTATCTGGTCTAATTTAGACTATGAAATTAACATGAAATATGGGAGATGTAAAGTTGAAAAATATTCTGTTGAAATCATTAATGTGTTGAAAACAAATGGTCTGTTTCAAATTAAAGCATTTCCTATAGTTGGATCATGTTTCAAATTCTGTCTCTGATAAAAACTCCTCTTTGTGGCACAAAAGGCTTGGTCATATCGGATGAAAATCTCTCAAAATTCTTTCTAAAGAGGATGTTCAGGGAAAAACCGCTTTAACTGAATCTGTTTTCTGTGAGGATTGTATTTATAAATCCACTGCAATACTTGATTATAGACTTGCTGACCTTTGGGGTCCATCCTCTGTGGCTACTGCTTCTAGTTTCAAGTATTATTTGTTGACTGTAGATGATTTCTCTAGAAAAATCTGGGTTTTCTTATTGAAAACTAAAGATGAAACTTTTCAAAACTTTAATGACTGGAAATTGTTAGTTGAAAATCAGACCAACAGAAAATCGAAGTTTTGAAAACTGATAATGGATTGGAGTTTTGTAATATTGCCTTTGATAACTTTTGCAAACAGTTTTGTATTTTGAGACATAGAATTGTTACCTATACACCACAACAAAATGGTATAGTAGCAAGAACGAACAGAACTTTGTTAAATAAAGTGAGATGTGTGCTTTTAAGTTTTGGCCTTCCAAAAATGTTTTGGGGAGAAGCTGTTAAGACAACTGCTTTCCTCATTAATAGGAGTTCCTCAAGGGCTATTGACTTTAAGACCTTAAGTTCAAATGGTCTAGAATTTACCCTAGTTACTCCATTCTAAAAGTTTTTGGGTATGCTGCTTATGTATACCAAAATCATGGTAAACTTGAACCTAGAGTTGTAAAACGTATTTTTCTTTGGGGAAGGAGTAAAAGGGTACAGATTGTAGATTAAAGAGACTCAATGGTATAAAGTCATTATTAGTAGGGTTGTTGTTTTTAGTTAAAGAAGATTTAATGCCCTGCCTTGTTTCTACAGGTTCTGAATTTGATGACATTAGACTCAAGGAGTCTATTTTTTGGAACTTGTATGATCTCAATGATCAAAATGAAACACTAAATAGGAATACTGATATTCTTGATGAGGTGGCGGATGATGATATACCACCTGATGGT
This sequence comes from Nyctanthes arbor-tristis, assembly GCA_963692815.1. Classification (NCBI taxonomy): domain Eukaryota; kingdom Viridiplantae; phylum Streptophyta; class Magnoliopsida; order Lamiales; family Oleaceae; genus Nyctanthes; species Nyctanthes arbor-tristis. The sequence goes on along the minus strand of CAVNYN010205939.1, from coordinate 37,078 downwards.
GATGATGTATCTGAAAATCCAGTTCTCAATGAAACTCAAATAGATGCTACACATGAGGTACCTAAATCTGATCATCTACTTATTAGAGACAGAGGTAGGAGAAACATAAGGCCTTCTGGTATATATTTCAATGACGATTATGTATCTTTGTTTGCTACCTTTGATATTATTCATGATGAACCTACTACTTATGATGAGGCAATTAGGTTTGTTGACTCTGATAAATGGGCTACTGCTATGAAAGATGAAATGGACTCACTTTATAGAAATAAAAGTTGGGTTCATGTTAAAAAGCCTGTTAATCAAAGAATAATAGACTATAAATGGATTTTCAAAATAAAGGATTGTTAACCTGGTTCCCAGCATAAAAATGTTTAAAGCTAGGTTAGTTGCTAAAGGTTTTTCACAAAAGGAAGGTGTCAATTATAATGAAATTTTTTCACCTATTGTGAAGTATTGTACTACCAGAATCTTACTTGCTCTTGTTGCTCACTTTAACTGGGAGTTAGAACAATTAGATGTTAAAACTACCTTTTTAAATGGAGAACTTGATGAAACAATTTATATGCAGCTACCTAGGGTTTTGAAGTTAAAGGAAAAAATAACTTGGTTTGTTTACTTAAAAGATCTTTATATGGTCTCAAGCAAGCTCCTAGACAATGGTATAGGAAATTTGAGTCTTACATGTTAAAACTTGGCTTTCACAAAAGCAGTCATGACTCTTGCTTGTTTTATGATGGCATTGGTGGTCATGATTCTATTTATTTACTCTTATATGTTGATGACATGCTTTTAGCTAGTAATGATTATCAGAAAATTAAATCTTTTAAAGACAAGCTAAAAACTGAGTTTGAAATGAAAGATTTAGGACCTGCTAAAAGGATTTTAAATATGTCTATTTTCAGGGATAGGCATCATAATATTCTGTTTCTGAATCAGAGTGATTATATTTCCAAAATTCTTGCTAAGTTTGCTATGGATAAATCAAAACATTGTTCTTTGCCTCTGAGTTCTCAGTATAAGCTTTCATATGTTGATTGTCCTAAAACTCTAGATGAAGTTAATAGGATGTCTAAGGTACCTTATGCTAATTTGATTGGCTCTGTGATGTTTATGATGGTCTGTACCAGACCAGATTTGGCCTATTCTGTTAGCGTTCTTAGCAGATTTATGGCTAATCGTAGTAAACTACACTGGGAAACACTTAAGGGGATGTTGAGATATCTCAATGATACTAGAGATATTGGCTTACTTTACACAAGATGTTAGGATGGTGTAAGTCTAAAAGGATATTGTGATTCAGATTTTGCTGGTGATTTGGATAAGAGAAGAAATACCTCTTTTTATATCTTTACTCTTTGTGGTTCCTGTGTTAGCTGGAAATCCCAGTTACAGAAGTTGGTTGCGCGCTCCTCAACTAAGGCAGAGTATGTTGCAGCCTGTGATTTTGTTAAAGAAGGGTTATGGATGAGGAGTTTGTTGCATGAACTAAACTTCATTGAAGGCAGTATTGCCATTCATTCTGATTGCTAGAGTGCTATTCATCTTAGCAAAAAACCCTATGTTTCATGATAGAACCAAATATGTGGATATATAGTTCCACTTTATAAGAGACATGGTTGAGAAAGGTTTGGTAAAGGCTGAAAAAATTCCCACTCTACTTAATCCATTTGACATGGGGACAAAGGTTCTGTCTCCAGCTAGGTTTAAAGATTGTCAAAATTTACTTAAGATTTGTACTCTTCGAAGTTTATACCTTTAGTATATTTTACTTTCTTCTTTATTTATTTTTTTGGGCTTTAATTCTTTATTTTCTTTTGCAGGTACATTAGAGCATGAGGATCTATAGGGCCGCTTGATTCCACTACTGGCATGATCATGGAGAACAGTAAGGTGGAGAATGAAGGCGTTGCTATTTTCTTTGTTTCTTTTTGGGCTAAGTCGCAAACACGTTTTTTGCTTAATTGGTTGCTTTTGATCTTGACACATGTTATCATGATGGCAGCTGGTTATTTTTTAGTTTTAATATAAAAGGGTTTTCAATTTTATTTTCTAGGGTTATCACTTGCATTATTCTATCCGCCTTCTTCTCATTGTTATTTTCTCAAAAACTATTCTTAGGGTTTTTTGAGTTTATTCTGTGTAATCTCTTGTTCCCGTTTGGTTTCTATCTCTCTTAGCTGAGTTACTTCAAGGCTCGAGAGACCTACTTTCCCAACAACTCCCAAGTACGAAACTAAAGATGTGATGTTCGAATTCCACCTTCCATGGGGGTGATGTTCGAATCCCACCTTCCATGGGACGGGCTTCAAACTCCACTTCTCATGATAAGTCCGGAACTGACGTACCGTACCTTGTCAACCTTTAATATTTTACAACACGATAATATTGGCACTAAAATCAATAGGAAAAATGTTCATTGTCACAACTTGGACTTCTTTCTGAACCTAAAGCCCTTTACGACAGGTGCTAACCACGTTCTACCAGCTAAAGCTGCTCAGCTCGCCCCCAGGATAAAACGGGATTGGTGGCATCGGTGCCCTTCATTCACTGGATATAATCCTAGAGCTCTAACCTAAAGTTCTGCGCTCGGCCTTTGACGACAGGACAACAAATTAGGTCTGGTTGTAAAGGTTTGTTACCTTCTTGGTTTCAGCCTTAGTTTTGAGGTATTTGTACGAGGGTTTGTGTGGGTGATTCTAGTGTTCTTTACTGTTGTAATTTGTGACTGTTGCCTAGCGGAATCGAGCGCGAATCCTTCTAGGGATTGCTCAACGGTAGTCTATTCTTGAATCCCCTAGAAAGGATCTGGGACTTTCTTCCGGGCCTTAGGGCCGAAAACTCTTGGTGTTTTTCGATTATGCCTTAGTGTCTTCTTGCTCTCTCTTGCTTAATCAATTACACGGTCACCTAACTACTCAATAGCTTCTGAATTCCATAATTACAACCGGTGTTATGTATATTGAGATTCCATGTTTGACGTTTACTTCCGTTCCATGCCGATTGGTGTCATTTGTGGAAATTGTTCGTGTTTGTTGTTGATTTTCTTTTTCTTTTTTCTTTTTTTTTTTCTACTTGTTTTTTTTTTCCTAACTTTAGTTTGTACTCGTAGTTACGGATACTAACATAAATCATTTTCCATTTTATATCTTAGAGTCGTTGACTGTTAATAACACTTTTAATTTATTGTAACGTTTTTAAATTTAGAATAAAATTTTACTTTTTATATATATCAATTAAGGGTTAATTTCACAAATCATCCCCAATCTTTGAGTTAAGTATCAGTTGAGTCCGCAACCATTTTTTGACCTCCTGGTCCCCAACTTTTCATAAACGCCAGAAAATGTCCTTTTTGTCACTAATTCCGTTAACTTTCCTAGAAAATAACCGTTATAGCCCCTATTTTTTTATTTTAAAAAAATTAAAAATAATAAAAAAATAAAAAGGAAAAAAGAAAACACCCACCCCACCCCACCCCAACCCACCCACCCTACCCACCTATCCTCCCCCTCCCAACAGTGGCGCCGAAAATGGCAGTTGGCTGCTGGAATTTTTTTTATCAAGTTTCTTTTCTTTTCTTTTTTTTTTTTAAACTACTATAGGGTGATGATAGGGGAAGAGAATTGAAACCTTGTTAAGACGGTGCGCAATCCGGTGGGGCATTATTTATTTAGCAGTGCACGAAATGTGTTGGAGGGAAAGATAAAGACAAATAACCAGGAATAAGTTTAATTAGCCACTAAGCATATGACTCAGCGGAGAAAGACTAACTTGTACGACCCTTTTTGGGTTTCGTACAATCTTCCTTCTACTCTCTCACTTGAGACACTTGCCTTCGAGTTGTTTCGTGTACCGCATGCAAACTTGTTTTAACAGCGTGCTTTCTCTTAATGCCCTTGGTTTTACCCCTAAGTTAGAGTCAACACCAGTAGCAATCCGTGCTTGACCACCCATCTTTCAGTCCCATTTCCACTCGATGCAGGTTATTCATTAACTCACTCAATGACGTGTCAACTGAGATGATTAACAGCCAAATTTTCTGTGCCCTTTTTACCACGTATCACCTTTAAAATTGCTAACCACTGTTGTACCTGTTTTCTTGGAGACAACTTGAACATGACTTATCTATTTACTATCAAAAATTGGATAGACCATACATGCATCTAGAAGTTTCAAAATTTCTTTCTTTACCACTTTCATCATAAGTGGGTTCAGTCTCGTTGAGCTTCCCTAAAAGGCTTGCACTCCTTTTCAAATGATATCATGGGCTTACATGTAGAAGGGCTTTAATCCCTTGATATCAGCTATCATACACCCAATAGCCTCTTTGTGCTATTTCAATTCTCAGACTAATTTTTCTTCCTCTAATTTTTTTTTTTTTTTTTGAGATAATCACTAGAAGAGTTTCTCCTTCTCCCAAGAACACGAGCTTCAGATGATCTAGTAGTGGTTTCAATTCCAATTCTAGTGCTTGAACAGTAGAAGGAAGAAGTTTTGTATAAGAAAGAGGCAATTTAATTTGAAACAAACTATACCTTACAGGTTTTTATTTTTTATTTTTAAATTATACCTTATAGGTTGAAGTGAGACCAATTCATAGATCGCCTCTTGCAAATTAGAGTCTAACATAAACTTCCTCATAATTTTTTGTAATCCCTCAAGAGTGAAATTCCTGTTAAGTGCAACATTTAGCATATCATGATCAATAAGTTCAAAAAAAACCTTGTGCTAAAGGATCAATAACTCCCAAAATATAAACAGAAGACCCATCACTTGGACATCTCATTGCATCATAAATATTAAGTTCAATAATTTCACCATGAAATTCTATTGTGAGTGTACCATCATTCAAATCAATTTTTGTCCTAGATGTTTTTCGAAAAGGCATTCCTAGCAAAATTGGTGACAAATAAGAAGAATTGTCTTTCTCCATATTAAGCACATAGAAATCAGTTGGAAAAACAACATTGTCAGAACTCATCGAGGATGCACATTAGATCTATATGCTAATTTAATAATCTCTCCCATTTCTTTTAGCAGACCAACATTCAACGATGAAAAAACAAAAAGAGGCATGACATTAATATAAGCTCATAGATCTAACATGGCTTTCTCAATCCTAACATTACCTACATTGCAAGGGATAGTAAACATACCCGGATCCTTGCATTTAGGTGGTAATTTTTTCTAGAGGACAACTGAAACATTTTCTCTCATACTTGCCTTTTCATTACCTTATAGAATCCTCTTATTGGTGCATAATTCCTTGAGAAATTTAGCATATCGAGACACTTGTTTGATTGCATCAAGTAATCGAATATTTCCTCAAATTTGCTAAAAGTTCCAAGTTTTTCCTTTTCTTCCTCCTCCTTCTTGGACTTGTTCAATCTCAAAGAAGAGGGAGGATTTATCAGCAAAACCTTTGGTTATTTTCTGTTGAGTTCTTCATATTCGTCAACTTGACGTTGAGGAACTATTTCTTTTCAGCTTTTCTCTTGATTTGCCTTACTTCATCTTGCTAGGCTTCTTCAACTTCTTTCCCCTTCTCAAGGTAATTGTACTAGCATTTTTTTTGGTTTCACAAAAGTTTGTGAAGGCAATTTACCTTGAGACTACGACCTATTCACGATCAATGCTAACTGACTCATTTGATTCTCCGAGTTCTTGATGCTTTTTCTTGTCTTTTGTTGAAATTGTTGTTTATTAGTTGCAATTAATTTAACAATTTCTTTCAGAGACATACCTGAACTTGTAGAAGGTTTTTGTGGTGGAGGAATCGGCTATCTAGGCCGATATTGCTGGAAGTGTTGGAACTGTGTTCTTGCCCCATGGCTTAATTCTTTATTTTTTGAGTCATATGTACAGTTACTCTAACTATTATTTTATTTATTGCTCTTAATGATTCCAGTGTTAGGGAGCTAGTGCCTCCTTATTTACCACTTTAATTTAGTGTAATTTTAGTTAGATGTTAGGTTTTATGCCCCTCCTCAGTTGTACCATTTTTTGAGATATTGATAAAAATGGTAGGGGGTTTTCCAAATCCCCACTAGTTAGGTAAGGCGGACGCCTAAAAACGACGTTGCAGTCTAGTTAGTGCTTTGATAAGGAAAAAAAAAAGAAGAAATGTTTCCCTTCATCCTAGATTGTAATTGTGTGAATAGGGATCATGCTTCCTTTGTGGTGAGCTTGGTAATCCTCCAACTGCATTAACTTGCTTAGTAGAATCTTCTTGAAGTGTAGGGCACATGTCAGTTGGATGCCTAATAGCAGTACAAATTTCACAATCTTTAGCCTGTTGCATATTCCCTACAACTGTTTGTTAAACAAGAGAGGTTAGACTTGCTATTTTATTTTCCGAAGAAAATACACTTATCTCTTTCACCCTTCTCACTGGGGGTGTCTTGTCTGAATCTAAACTGTTTTGAGCGGGTAGCCATGATGGAGATCAATTCTCTAGTGGCACTAGGGTTTATATATTTACTATAGCACCTCCGCCAGCTGCATCCGTCATCTTCCTCTCCATGGGTAACAGTCCTTCATAGAAATATTGAATGAGTAGCTGTTTAGATCCCACGTCAAGGCCAATTTGCAGATAGTTGCTTGAATCTTTCCCAATATATATATATATATATATATATATATTCATGAATGGTTTTTGTCTCTTTGCTTGATTGCACAAATTTCCCATTCTTATAATTGTAGCTCGTGAAGCAGGGAAAAGCTTATCAAAAAAAATCTAACCATCCCTGTCCATGTAGTTACAGAGCCTGGAGGTAGATGGAATAACCAAACCTTTGCTCTATCGGCTAGTAAGAATGGAAAAGCCCGCAACTTGATAGGTTATTCAGTTAAGTGGTGTGGTTTCATACTTGAGCATACTGCATGGAATTCTTTTAGTGCTTCTGGGCGTTTGCGTTCTCTAGACCATTGAATTTTGGAAGCAAGTGGATCAAATCAGACTTCAATTTAAAGTCCACCTCCAAAGCTGGGTACTAAATGCAAAGTAGTTGTCGAGCAACGTGCACTTTGTTTAAATTGATCAAAATAATAATTTCAAGATGCACGGAAGTTATATAAATAATGGAAGTGTAAAAGAACAATAAACACCCGTTTGCAAACTCATTTTAATGGGTTTTAATGAGAAACAAGATAGATAATGAGTGGGGTAGAGATTTATACAGTACATGTGCGTCTCATGAAATATGTAGATGTAATTGATTTGACTAATTTTTGTTTTAAAATAGAAATGATTCGTAAACATGTACTAAAATTAATTCATCGACGAATCAAATCCTAGATTATCCTTGTGCTGGAATAGGTATTTAGTATCCATCCAAAATTTGAAGAAAACCCAAGCCTAGAAGAAAATTAGAAGTGGTGGCTTTTTTTCTTTTCTATGGGACGTGCCCCAAGCCTAGAAGAAAATTAAAGAAAAAGAATCCTTTTCGTAATTATCTTCCTCTAATTATAGTTATAGAGTCCTAGTTACAGTATAATTCACTAACTTCTTTCTACAAAAAATAAAAAATAAAAATAAAAATAAATAAATAAAATAATATACTCTTTTATTTTACATGCAATAAAACCTCCAAAATAAATAATTCTCTTCCTTAAGGAAATAAATGTGGATCAGATAAAATCTTTCTTTAGTCCTCCATTCTTTATTTTTCTTCAAAATTCGTCCCCATGGAAAGCTAGTTGGATCAATCAAGCATGCCCATGCTTTAAGGAAAATTCATTTCTGCATTGTATGTCTAGTGAGCTCCAATTTTCCTCATTCCAAAATTTGTGGTTTTGCTTCTATTTTGACTCAACTCTTTTATCTAATCTGCAAAACACAGAATTCAATCAAAATTCAAACTGTAAGCATTGTAATCATTAAAGCATGAAGAAATATAACAACTTATATAGCAATTGTGCATTCTATCACAACGTTAGACACTAGGAGGGGCTCTACGATCCAAGACTCACAACATTACACTCAAAATGGTTGATTGAAAATGGAAAATCCAAAAAATTGTAACTGAAATTCAGAAACGCAATTAATTTTCCGGCTCAGATAAAAAAAAAAAGCCTTATTCTATCTATCAGAACAAGATCGTGGTTTGGATATTTATATTTCTCAATATCAAACACAATATAATTCTCTAAAATCAGTTTTAGATTGTTTTAGAATAAAATGTATAAAAATTGAAATTCGGGTTACTGGTGATATTGTAAGATGAGCCACCATTGTGCTTGAACAGTTATACTCCCTCCATCCTAAAAAGATATTCTCCCTTTCCTTTTTTATCCGTCTCAAATTATATTTCCCTTTCTTAAATTAGCCTGTTTAGTTTCCTAATATACCGTCATTTATTATACATCGTAATTAATAATAAAGAACAATCAAAGTGAAATATTAAATAAATCAAAGGGTATATTAGGAAATATATTGTTAAATTATACATTTTCAATAACATTAAATGGTGTTTTCTTAATCTATGTGAAAAATAAAAGGGGAATATCTTTTTGGGAGAGAGGGAGTATCTTTCAATATCAGGCAGGATTATTTATGAATTTTTACAGTTCAATCAATTGACATTTTCTCAAAAAATAATTCTAAGATGGTCATGAAGTGAAATAAGCCACCATAGGATAAATCATTTTGCAGCTTATGTCCGTAACACCCTCAACCTTCATGTTTTGATCACCTGAAACAGTCCAATCTATTAATATTAAATTAAGAATCTTCGATCATTGAAGTTGTTGTTTGGCCGCTTCAACTGCAATTTAAAGAATCATTGATTTTTGAATTTGTATGGTTTAACTCTTCAAAAAAGTGTACAAAATATTTTATCCCTTTAGGTAGGAAAAGAATCAATTCCCCACCGTTTTGGCTTTACGTCAATATATCATTTGTATGAACTTCTCTATCAAAAGAAGTTCGTTCTCGACGGTATAAACAATCTAAGGAATTCAGATTCCATTATAACTAAAGAGTTAATTTATCCGTTTAGTTGAGTATATATAGAACTAAGAAGTAACTACAATTGTGATCTCTGGCACTGGAACTACACATAAAGAACCAGGGTTTTATCTCAAAAGGTAAACTAATCATTAAATGGACAGTAGCTGAATTTTTTAAAAGTCTATCTTTTATATTAGGTGATGTGCTAAAATTATTATTATTATAGAAATTATAATCTAGAATTTATAACAAGAAAATGACAATGAGAATCAAATAGCTAGCTTGAAAGAAAAATAGGCTGCAGTGCTTAAACAAGAAACTAAAATATATATAGATTAATTACAATTAGATAATTGCTAAATTACCATTTGTGGATAGCCACGAATAGAAAAGATTCCTCTGCCTGTTGGTTAGTTGACGACAAACAATTCTAGAAACAATTTGGAGGTGTAATTAATTAATTTAATGACCGTTATCCGAAGCCTTGGATCACAATTTGTATAATAAAATAAAGTGCGCTCTCCACAGGGACATGACAAGAAATGCTCCTGTTTCGGCACCACGATGACTTTTATCTTGTCGAGTCCATGCATGCACACGCACCGTACACATCTCCCTTTCTCCACTGATAAAATATAGATTTATTATTACTACTAATTAATCGAAATAAGTAAAGAGTAATGACACTATACTGCCATATAAGTTCAAAATAGTCTTAGAGCTAGGCCGAAACTCAAATTAACCGCCTTGTAAATCAAATTTCAAAATGACAAATAGATGTTTTAAAGTGTGTTGGTGCTATTTCAAATATAATTGATCGATGCTTTAAATGAACTGAATAGCTCGTTTGGCCTTAAAATGTTTGGCAAAATATTTGCTCATTAGAGCTATATATATGTCGCCCCTATAAATCTTTTGAAAAAATAGCACGCCGAAAGGGTTGACAAGTTGCCCAAATAGATAAGCTTCTAGCTAGAGTTTCAGAAGTGACGACTTCTGGTGTAGCTATAGGTAATTGGAATATCTGTCCCACCTAGAGACTAGTTAGGAGTTGTAGGGACGATCACATAAGGAAGGCTTTGTCACCTTTATAGGTCTAAAGGGCGATATTCGCTTCACAAATCTCACTATGATCGAATAGCTCGTTTCCAAATCATCAGTGGTGTATATTCAATTATTCATTTAATTCGAATTATTATCAGCCAAACTGTGAGGAGGTGGCCGAGATTATTTCATTTAATCTTTTTCTTTTTCCCTTTAGGTACAAATTAAGTGAAGATCGTAAGAGTGATGGTGAATTGAATTTAGATAAAATATATACAAATCGGTTCCGTTGACCAGAAAGTAGGGATTATTAAACTAAACTATGTAAAATGATCCAAAATTTCCCCTAATATGTTGTCTACCTCCATGTCCCTAGAATCCTTCATCCATCCGCTAACTACCCCCACCCACAAAATAATATATATGTGTGTGTGTGTATATATATATATATATATATATATATAAAATAAATTGTCATTTTCTTTATACATTAGTCTTTTCAAGAGAATTATATTACACTTGCGCCCTAATAATATATATAAAACAGATATATTTAAATAACATGTCATTTTCTTTCCTTTAGATAAAACATATATGTAAAATAAACTGTTAGAGGGATTATTATGAATCTAATTATATTAGTACTTGTCAATATAAAAGCACACCTTATCATTCTCCTAATAACCTCAAGAAACCATAGAAAAGAGAAAATGTTAGCATTATCATCTCTGATTTCTTCAAACTTGGGATGGTTTACAGAAGATCCTATGTTCTCCAGCCATGAACTGAACAATATTTATGCTGAAACAAAAGGTTTAGAATCCACAAGTTTTGGTGAAAATGGTACGAGTTCAAATAGCTCGAAGGCAAAGAAACTTAGCCATAATGCTAGTGAGCGTAATCGACGTCAAAAGATGAACTTCTTGTATTCATCTCTTCGTTCATTGCTTCCCGACTTTGACGAAAGGGTAAGAGATTTCTTTACCCTTAATATTCGCAGCCCTTTTTCCATCCCTAATTTTTTTCTGACATGGTCACAACTTAACACTAATTAGCTGCAACCTAGCTAGGTGAGGCAGATGCCTGAAAATGACACTGCATCCTAGTTGGTGCTTTGATTTTACAAAAAAAACACTTAAAGACGATTTTGTTCCATCTGTTTGTTATTTATATTATATTCACAGAAAAAATTAAGTATCCCAGATACAGTTTCTCGAGTGGTAAAGTACATACCAGAGCTACGAAAGGAAGTGGAGAGGTTGATTCAAAGAAAAGAAGATCTTCTATCCAAAAAATCCAGGCAAGAAAACTACATTTTCCATGAAAACTCAAGAGATGGTTCGACTAGAAACTCGTATTTGGCTTCTGATGGTTGTATAAGGCTAGTAGGTAATGGAGAAATCTTAATACAGATGTCCTCTGTTGAGGCTTATAAGAGGAATTCTTTGTCAGAGGTTTTGAAAGAATTAGAGGAGAATGGCATGGTTTTGCTTAATGCATCTGCTTTTCAGTCTGCAGGCTTGAAGTTTTACAGCCTACATCTTATGGTAAATCACATCCTTCTTATGGATAATATTGCAACACATCTATTTTATCCCGTGTTCACCTGTTGTCCATCTCCATCGAATTAAATTATATATTGTGATAAACTAGAAACAAGTTTTCGTGATATTATATAAATAATTTCATGGGGTGGATTACAGGTGGACATGACATGGGTGTATGCATAGCAGTATCCTTTATTTATTTATTTTTTATCCTTCAAAGCAATTTACTAAATTTTTTTTATTAATAAATGCAGGAGCAAGGGAATCCGATCTTGGATCTTGAATTGTTGAAGGATAAGCTTATGTTATTATTTAGAGAAACTGACAGGGCCTTTGGTACTATACATATATTTGATATTTGATGTGATCATATGAATTGATTAGCAAGAGAATTCCGCCTTTTGATTTGGGTAATGTTTGGCTAAGCTTAAAAAGACAGGCAATTACTTATATTATGGTGGTTTGACTAGGCCAATACCTCCATCTAACAGAAACAAGTAACATGAGATGAAACATGAAATTAAAGCTTAATAACCCTCTAAGATACAAAGAGTAAAATGTCATCCGTGGGAGTAAAATGTCATCCACGGGACTATATTAATATATAGGGATAATTAGAGAATAATCTTCTTTTTTGATAATGGTCTTAATTATACCTCGAAATTGAAACATATTGTAAACTTACTCCTTTTCATTGTAAAAATACCTTTTCTTATTCATAATTATTTACTTACACCTAAAATATTAATAATTAATAAATTTAATAATCTTCTATATATATATATACACACGCGTGCAATTTAATAATTTATCTCCAGCCCCAAGAAATAGCCGCCATTCTCCTTTTTCTTGATTGACGCCACCACTCACTCACCATCCACCGCCACTCGCAACCACTCTTCCCAAGACCATCACCCGTTGCCATTTGTCGCCAATTGTCCCAAGCCCACCGCCGCTTGACCCTCATTCTCTTCTTCGTCACATCCATAGGAGGCACAAATCTATGCTTCCTTTAATGGTGTTAAAATACTAGTTTTTTTTTTTTGGGTCCCCTTTGGCTAAATTCCAATGACTGTTTATTTATTAATTTTCCTTTTCTTTTCTTGGTTTTCTTGCGATTTTTGCTTTTATGTTTATTAATGAAGATTTTCAATGGATGTTTTTATTGATTTTTTTCCTTTTGAATTTATCCATTTATTTATTTTTTCAGTAACATACTGTTACTATGAATTTTCTTTTTCCAATTTTTGTTACCACGACCATTGTATATGTTACCATGATAATATTCTTTTCATGTAGAAGTTATGGTGGAAAAAATTGTTACCTTTTTTTTTCTTTAGATTTATTACTATGCTGAATATTTTTTTAAATTTTTTTCCAACAACTCTGTTACCATGCGTTTTCTCTTTCCCATTTTTGTTACCATGAACATTGTATATGTTACCATGGTGATAGTCTTTTCATGTAGAATTTCTGGTGGAAAACATTGTTACCATTTCTTTTTACGGTTTGTTACCACGGTGATGTTTTTTCCATTGTATTGGTTGGTTGTTACCATGCATGTCACTGTTTCTTCATTTTTTGGTTGTTGCAATAGTTGTTGTGAAAAATAATGTTAACATGATTTGTCCGATCTATCAACGTTTCCAATTTTGTTAACATGATTTTTATGATTTTTTCTGCGTATGTTGTTTATTAAGCGGTGGCGGTTACTGGTGGCGCAATAGTCCTAAGTTTGTGGTATTGTAAATTACCTATTATTATTATAATTAATCATAATTATAATAATAATAAATTTAATAAAAAATTGAATTGAATTAAAATTGGTTTAAGGCATGCATTTTTACAATTAAAAAAGGCATTTTTACAAATAGTTTTAGAAATAAGGTATTTTTTAAACTCCCTATAAATTAGAAGGGTATTTATCAAAGAACCCTAATTTATATCTCATCTTGGGCTTGACCTGCCTCCAAATACATTCAGTGCAAAAAATATATCTAGTTGAAATTTCTCGATTAAATACATGCCAAATATATATATTAATAACAATATAAGTTTGTTTGGTATGATTTTTCCCGCAACTGGTCTGGCTTCATAAGGATTTTGATGACGTAACTGATGACATCATCTGTGAAATTATATATTTTTTTATTTTTTTCCTGAACTATCTTCTTCATAGCATCTGCCTTATCTTTTCCTTTTCGAAATTTATATTGATGCAATTCGTCTTCTAATTTCTATTTCTCCTCTTTGTGCCTTATCCTCAAATCTTCATCCGATTCTAGCTTCAATCTTCCTACAGAGATTCGGCTCTTTTGATATTTCTCTTTCCTTATCTTTGATCGTTGATTTGAATTAATTTTTTTTTTTAATTTCCGTAATCCCTTTTCATGATTTTCTACTTTTAGGTTTCTGATGTAAGACTTTTTTTCTTAACTCTTTGTGTATCTTTAATTAATTTTTTTATTATATTTTCTTAATTAATCCCTTTTCTTGATTTTTAATTTAGGCTTCCAATTGAAGTTTTCACGTGGGTGCCGTGTAGTGTTTGGGCTTGAATTGCACTTTTAGTTCAGATTACCGTTCTATACTTATGTCGTGGGTAATTTTTTTTTCTTTTCCTTTTCTTGACATTTTACTTTATTTTACTTTTTTAACCATCCCTCTGCCCATGATTGATTATTTTATTACATATGAATTAAAATTATGAGTTCATCACACACGCGCGCACACACACACATGCTACTCTTGCTAGAAATATTATAATTAGCATTTGAAATTTTTTTTTTAACCATGCTTCGCAATTCTCGAATTAACCTACTTTACATATTTAAATCTATGAAAAGCCAAATTCGATGGCCTACGGTTTGATTTTTTTTTTTTTTGGGAAAGTAAGTATAGTTACATTAATTGTACATACTACTGTTGTTTTCGTGGAAATTAATTAATAATACTAATATTGTATTTTGTGGAAATTTAACAGAAAATTGATTGCTAATTCTATATTTTCTTTTTTTAAAGTATATTTATTTTAATATTTATTTTTTAATTATAAATGATTAGAAATACAATCAGAATAAAACTTTCTTCCTTCAATAACCACAAAAAAAAAAATTCCAAGTTTTGTACTATACTGAGAAAATGACGGGGATGTCATCTTTTTTTTTTTTGCGCAATTTTTTTTTAATTTCTATTGTTTGAAAATTTTAGTATATATAATAAGAATTCTTTTTCAAAACTTCTCAAAAGTTTTGTAATAGAACTTTCGGAAGGTTTTTGAAACTTTTCCCCTATATAATAATAAACAAGTACAAATTTTTTTTTTTTTGAAAGGCATTTTATATTCATAACATCAATTAGTCCCTTCGAGAAACATACTCAAAAATAAAGGAGAGGACGTTATCAACCGAGTACAGTTTGTGAGACAAAGAAATCGAATAAGCTGCAAAACAATGTACTATCATATTCCGATCTCTCAGAATATGACAACAAGAACCACATTTGCCCGCCACAAGAAATCCACAAATGTCTCTAATGAATAGAGTAATAGGCACATCACGAGCTTCCTTCAATAGGTGTTGCACAACCACCAGCACGTTTGTCTCGATTCGCGTCTAACTAAAATTGTGACGGGCAGCAAATAAGAAACCATCTTTCAACGCCAGGGCCTTCGCCACTACTGGGTATGATCTACCCACTTTCCGCATGACAAACTCCCCATAATGACCACCTGCTCGTGTGACAGCCTCAATCCCACATCGCTTGGGAAGAGAAAGAGAGACCACTTTATAAGTTAAGAAACCAACTTCATCTAATATGAGACCTTTTGGGTTGAAACCCAAGAGCAAAACCGTGTGGGCTAGGACCAAAGCAGACAATATCATGTCAAAGTGGAGCGGGTCATTATAGATGGTATCAGAGCAGAGCCCAACTGGAAGTGTGGCCAACGAGGATGTTGGACCCCTTAGGTGGGGTGATTGTGACAGCCTCAATCCCACATCACTTGAGAAGAGAAAGAGAGACAGATTTATAAGTTAAGAAACCAACTTCATCTAACATGAGACCTTTTGGGTTGAAACCCAAGAGCAAAACCGTACGGGCTCGGCCCAAAGCGGACAATATCATGTCAAAGTGGAGTGGGTCGTTACAGCTCGTCCTTTACAACTCCTTCAAACCCCACCAATCCCTCAACCTCCCTGATTGCAGTATCAATGCAAAGAACTAAACCCTCATGCACCCACTCGGCATTGATCCAACTAGGATGCACCCGACTAGCTTGCCCTCACTTATTGTCCAACACCCCTCGGCCCTGTGCTTTTTGGTATTCATAAATAAGAATCTTAATGGCATCGCAGGTATAATCCACTGAGCATGGTTTACCTCCATTGTTCAGTGAATTCTGGTTGTTCTAGATTGTCCAATGCCCCCTACAAACCAGCTCGAATTCCCCCTCTGCACACGTCGATTGGAGTAACACCAAAAGGTTATGGATGTCAAGTTGTAAACCGCTAATTGAGCCCACTCAGACCTTCTCCCGACACCGTAACATTTTCCAGAATCGCTTCACCCAGTCACACTCCAGAAACACATGAGCCTCCACCTCCACCTCCTTGCAACATGGACATTGCAAATTGATATTAATTTTACTCCTCCTTATGTTAGGCATAGTGGGAAGAGCACCCTGGGTTAGCCTCCAAACAAAGTGACAAATCCGTGGTGAAAGTTTCAACTTCCACAGCCCTGACCACCACCTCGACTCAATGGAGCTCCCCACTTCACTGCCACATCCCAAATTATAGGCGAGGTGATATCCACTATGAACTGTGTAGGTACCCATCTTAGTATGATGCCAAATCCTTAGATCCCGCTCTTCCCAACCCACTTGGATCCCAAGGATCTTTGCATGATCCATTAGCCAGAATGGCATTAGACTACATAGGTCTAGGCCAAGTTGTATATAAAGACCTATTGATAAGCAATAACTAAAAACAGTTAGACAATATTTATGTAACAATGCACAAAATGTGTAAGGGATGAGAAATAAAGACAAATAACATGGAATGAGTCTAAATAAAGATTATCTACTAAACATCTAAAAAATGGTATAGCGGAATATGCCTTTCTTTTGATGATGTCTATTACAATCTCGTGGTCATGAATTCTCCTAGCTTCCTATCCTTCTATGTCTTCTCCTGTATTCCCAAAAATGGTGAGGGGGCTGAATTCTCTACATGGGAATGAAGGAATTCAGCCTTTTCATTCCTCTTTTATAGGGGGATGCCCATTTTCCTACTTCGGGAAGGGATTAGTTTGATCCTTATTTTCTATACAGTCTTCAAACTATTTAACTTAGTATAAATAAGTCTAAGACTTTCCAAAAGCTACTAGATATTGTGGTTCTTGCCAAAAATTAAGACAAAGTGAAAAGGCATGAATTGCAAATTTAATAGGAGGAAACGTTTGAGGCAAGTTTTCTTGATTAAAAAAAACAGTAGAAGAATTGGGGCCTAGTTAATTTTGATAAGTTCTTGGTTAGCAAGACAGTTGCTTGATTGCCAAAACTATTACTCTTATAAATTCATGACGTCCTTTGTTTTCAACAAGTGAAGTGAGGGAGAATTTGGTGAGCCTAACATCTTGAGAGTTTTTCTTGTAACTCTTTGTGGGTCCTTCGAAAGGTAGAAAATTAGGTGTGGTAAAACTCGTGGTTATTTTCCCAGTATCACTTAGGTTAGGTCAAAGAGTCTTGTGAAGGAAAATAGTAGTCTGCATCTTAAAATTTGCGTATCCTTTGCGGGTTGGACAAAGAGTAGAAATTGGTAGATGTGGTAAATCTTATGACATTTTTCTTGTAATACTTTGGAGAGATCGGTTGATGATGAGAGAAAATTTTATATGATTGTAATGGACCTTTCATAAAATCGAAAGTTTTAACAGTCTGTTAAAGTTGTCCCCGTCTTAATTTTTGTTCCTCAATTAAATTCTTTGAACATCAATCCTGCACGTGGAAATGGAGAATTGGCCTTAGTTCCCGAAGAAGGAAAATATGGCGAGATATAAAGTGGTGAGAATCAAGTTTGACTTATGACTAGAACAAGACTAGAATTTATTGATTCTTGTTACAGGATTTAAAGCTTTTAAAGTAAAACCATACCCTTGTTTTGAAAAAGTTGCTGAAACTAGATGAATGGTGACTGGGAAAATCTATTGCACCTAAAAGAATTGTTTAGCTTTTTACAAGTTGGTGGGATACAAAGATCTCAATGGAATCATCTAGAGCGGTGATTGTTGCAAATTATTGGTGTCGTAGACTAACTGGCCACATGAGGAAATATTGTCCAGGTGGAGCCGGGTAGGCTACTGTTTGGATTTGAACAATCTGACTCTTTGGTATGAGGGTAGTAGGGATGTGCTTTGAGATCTGAGTAGATCCTCACGGTGTGTAACTAGGTGCCATGGTAAAAGATGTGGCGGTTGTATTTATACACGTTCATTGGTAGGTATTGATGCAAGGTGCATGGTTGTAGTAATATCGATGACAGATGAGCTCTCTAGATAGCCAGTAAAAGAGTCACCACAAATATCAGCAAGTCTATCTCGACATTGAGCTAATGAAATGCTTAGAATTTGTTATTAATTTCAAGTGGTTATTATACTCTTGTGGTGGAGTATGAGACTTTAGAGGTAAATTTTCTTATTTACAAAGTGTGTCAAAGGCTTGTCTAGTGATTTCTCAAGTAGTGTGTACAAAAGACTAGGGAAGAGAAGATGAAGATTTTGGATTATGTTTTGCTAGGTGGAGATTGTTGGGTCTTTGCCAAAAGTTAAGACAAAGTGAAATGGTTTGAAGCTTATAATTTGGTACCCAAAACCTCAAGAATTCTTCAATTGAGTACAAATAAACTTTCAAAAGTCGCAATCTAGTCCCTAAAGTTTTATGTAACAAGGAATTACATTACCTTTAAAAGCTTTAATAATTGATTAATTCAATTATTTTAACACTTAATAACATTTGATCAAATTACTAACGCTAATAATATGCATCAAAGCATTAAATAAAGTGTACTAAAGTATATGTTTGTAATCTATTTTGCTAGACGAGGGTGTCGTGACTTCCACAATTTAGTAGCTTCACATCTGCTTGCTTCTACCCAACTTTCCAAAGATTTCAGGTGGGGAATTATATGCGATGGTTTATATTTACTATGTCCTTGCCTTATGTGTGATTTTAGTATGTTAAATCATTGCCATGTTATCTATAGGTGCCAGGAACCGTAAGTGGTTCGGAGTCGAATACGAACCCTTGGGCTAGCCCACAATGCATATTTTAATATTTGCGCGCAAATGACTGTCAGGGACCGTTAAGAGGTCCAGAATCTAATTCAGGTTCTTGGATTTATTCCACAATACAGTTCAACAGACCTCTACAGTTTCAACAGTTTTCTATAAAATGATTTTACATGTCTAATTTACATATTTGGTTTGGACTTAGTTGTTGCATACCCCACTGAGTATACTTGTATGCTCATCCCATTTTTAACATTTCAGATTGAGGAGCTTGGTGGTGGCAAGGTGGCGGCGGAGGAAACTTGATTTTTAAATAAAAACAATATTATCTACCATACTAGATATTTTTACGATGTTTATTTAACAGTTGAACTATGTTTTCTTAACCTTGGCAGCTTTATATGCTTGTTAGTATTCTTAACTCAAATTGGTGAATAAAGTTTCCTCATTTATTTATAAGTTTTGAGTTTTGCAAAATAAAAGTAAACACATTTTGTGCTCGAGCAGTATGATTGTAAAGATTTGAAAGGTCAACTGCTAGTTTTGGTGACTCTCAAAGTTAACAGAATTTGGGGCGTTACAGTTTGGTATCAGAGCGCTAGGTATGCTTTTCTGGGGAAAAAAATTAGGGTACTATCCACTGTGAACAGTAACCACATGTTACTGTTCACAGTAGCTATTTTGGTTTCCGAAAAAAATAATATATATACATATATACATTAGAGTTCCACTGCTATCTGCTTCCACTGCGCAACGCCGACTCTGAAAGGTAGAGTATTCTGAAACCTTTATTACAATAAAATTTGAAATTTATATTGGATACTGTGAATTTTATTTTCATAACTGTATCTAAATTTGAAAGCCTATGTTATAGATTCATGCGATTTTGAATGAAAATTTACCATAGCTGATGCAGCATAAATGTTTAAATATTTGTATCCAATACATGCTATGAATTTTTACTACGAGTTGCCAAATGCATGTTTTGAGCTGTGATGTAAAGTTGAACTGTATTTTCTAAACATAACTAGTCCTCAAAATTCGGCTAAAATTTACAGTAAACCATTGGACTCTAGCATCATAAATGATATGACAGATATGGCCCGCACGAGACATACTGCTAGGAAAATCACAGCCTTTGATTGCGTAATGCAAGGGTGGGTGCGCGAGTATGAAGAGTACGTTTGGAACCCAAGGCATAACGTGGTTCAGCATATTGGAGAGGTATATCGCCTATGGCCGAGTGTTTATGAGGAGTGCCCCCACTTGGCGGACGGAATCATAGCCGCCTTACGCCTCATGAACTCGCTGCCAGCAGGGTTGCTGGGGATGGCTGGGGCAATCTACCAGGGTATGGTGGTCATTCCGCCTGACCAACCACTATACATCGACTTTATATCATTTGTGGCCCGATTGTTGGCTGAGTGGGCACCACTCGAATCTGACGATGACATGCCACCACTTGAAGAGATAGATCCACCTGAATCTGATGATGATACACTACCATTTGAGAATGTGGCACTACATGAATCAGATGAGGATGAGGCACACGCTGCCAAGAAGCCTCGAGTGAAGACTAAGGATAATAAATCTAGTGAGGATATTGATCCAAGCGAGGATACTGACCCCAGCGAGGATGAAGAGGAGGGCAACGGGAATGAAGACAATATCATTATTATTAGCGATGATAGTAGTGATAGTGGTGATGAACAGGCAAAGGATAGATGATTTCGTTCAAGTTATTATGGAACATTTTAGAGTAGGATTTCCACATTTATTTTAGATTCATTTTGAGCAATTGCTATTATTCAAACATTGTGTTACAAGGTTTTGGTATTTGGGAATAAAGTTGATATGTGATTTTATACTACATCTTGATGTTATTAAATTGGGATTATGAATTATGGATGCATGATATGAGGCAAATACTCGCAAGCAAATTTTTGAGTTAACTTTTATTTTGGGTATCAGGATGCCTCCTCGATGCAATCCCCAAGCTGCTAGTGCCAGATCTCAGGCAGCTACTAGCGGGGCCCAAGCTCGGGGTAATGCAGGAGATGCTGTTTTGAGAGATCTTGTTGTTGCCATTCAGGGGCTTACCCGCAGTCAAAATAGCCCTTGCTGCCCCGAATCCACCAGTGCATGCCAACAATACGAGTCATATAGTTGAGCAGTTTCGCCGTTATAAGCCACCCATATTCAATGGGCGAGCGGGACCACTAGCGGTGGAGGAATGGCTGAAGGCTCTTGAACGGATATTTGAGCATATAGAATGCTCAGACGCTCAAAAGGTTTCCTGTGCTGTTTTTATGCTGACAAAGGACGCGGGACATTGGTGGGAATCCTACCGCCGAACCACGACAGAAGCTCAAAGGCATGCTATGACTTGGGATGAGTTCAAAGAGCTTATCATGGAAACATATTTCCCATAGTCTTATCGCGACGAGAAGAAGTCAGAGTTCCTTGACCTCGAGGAGGGGACTATGTCTCTAGTGGAGTATGAAAGGAAGTTCAGCCAACTGTCTCGATATGCGATACACTTGGTTGACACAGACGCCAAGAAAGCCAGAAGATTGTTAAGCGGCTTGGCCTAGAAATTAGAGTAATACTGGATGGACATAGACTCGTGACGTATGCTCGAGTCGTGGAGCAGGTACAAGCCATGTATGCCAACTTGGAGTTGGAAAAACTGATAGCTAAACCTACAGAGACAACGGGCAAGATGAAATGGGACGGTTAGAACAAGGGAAAGGGTAAACATGAGGATAAGAAAGGAAAGACAGAAGCGCCAAAGACTAAGCCTCTTTGTCTGATATGTGGAAAGAACCATAGTAGGGAATGCTTGCTCGGGAAAGGAAAATGCTACAGGTTCAAGGAACCGGGGCACATGGTTCGTGAATGCCCTAAGTTTAAGGGCAAAGAGTCTGATACGAAAGGAAAAGAGTAGGACCGGAAAGGAAAGGCAGACGTCTATGCTTTCACTCAAGAGGAGGCGGAGCAAGATCCTAAAGTGATGTCATGTATTTTATCCGCTTTTGACATACTTGCTGTAGTGCTATTTGACTCAGGTGCTACGAACTCTTTTATATCTGCTAGCTTTCATAACAAGACTGGAAATACAAATCCCTTAGAGGTTAGTGTTCTATCAGGAGAAACCATAAGTACTAACCAGATATCTGCGGGTGTGAAGCTAGAAAATGATGGAAAGAACTTAGAGGCTGACTTGCACAGAATAAACATGAAGGACTTAGGCATAATTTTAGGAATGGATTGACTTAGTCGTAATCATGCGACTATTGTCTGCCATGAAAGACATGTGCTCTTTCAGATACCAGGAGAAGATAAGTTCTCCTTTTATGGGGCAAAGATCAAGGCTATATCCTATATTGTGTCAGCAATGAAGGCATAGAAGATGCTGAGGAAAGGCACTTGTCACTGGTACTTAGTGAGCGTTGTCAGTACGCAACCATCTAAACTCACAGCGGCTGATGTACCAGTAGTACAAGATTTCATTGATGTGTTCCAGAGGACCTACCCGGTATTCCACTGAATAGGCAGGTAGAATTCACCATTGATTTGGTACCTGGTTCAGCACCGGTCTCTAAAGCACCTTACAGAATGGCACCAAAAGAATTAAATGAGCTGAAAGTGCAGTTGCAGGAGCTGTTGGATAAAGGGTTTATTCACCCAAGTGTATCACCCTAGGGAGATTCTGTGCTATTTCTTAAAAAGAAAGATGGGTCGATGAGGATGTGTATCAATTACTGAGAGCTAAACCGTCTCACAATCAAGAATAAATACCCTCTACCAAGGCTAGAGGACCTATTTGATCAGTTGAAAGGAGCCAGTGTATTCTCTAAGATTGATCTGAGGTCAGACTACCATCAGCTGAAGATAAAAGACATTGACATTCCTAAGTCCACGTTCAGAACTCGGTATGGGCATTATGAGTTCACTGTGATACCATTTGGGCTGAAAAATGAGATTTATTGGAGCCTTTGAGATACTTGAAAGGGTTGTAATGTAGCCTACAGGCTAGCTCTGCCCCCAGAGTTGTCAGCGGTTCATAATGTATTCCCCGTCTCTATGTAAAGGAAATATGTGTATGATCTCAGCCATATAGTCAATTACGCCAATTTGGATGTCAAGAAAGATATGTCTTATGAGGAAAGGCCGATGGCCATATTAGACAAGAAGGTCCATACCTTGCGGAGTAAATAAATCCTCCTAGTAAAGGTCCAGTGGAGTAGACATAGAAAAGAGGAAGCAACATCAGAACTAGAGAGAGACATTTAGGGAGATCTCCCAGAATTTATAGAGCAAGTAAGTCAAATTTCGAGGACGAAATTTAAATTAAGCGGGGGAGGTTGTAGCGACAGGAAAAAGCAATTTTTGTAGATAGATTTACTTATAAAATTAAAGTCACGTCGCTACGACTTACTCCAAATTTAGAAATTTTCAAGCGAGCACTCGTCTAGCAGAATATAAAATTAATTGAAAAACAAATATCAAACAATTGACTCATGTAATATTTCTTGGGTTCAACTAAGTTTAGCCCAATTCAAGAAGTAATTTCTAATCCATGAACTAATAAATAAGTTGACCCAATATATAATTGTACCATGACCCAACAAACAACCAATAAATTAACCATAAATCTGAGAGCCCAAAATTAGGCCCATTTCACATTCTTGGCCAAGAGACGTGAAATTGTTGGAATTGAGCCCTACTTGAAATCAAACACTAACCTGTATAACAAACTAAAGAATCATTCAAGAACCCTATCCTACAACTTGCCTAAACAACAGTCGAGCTCTCAACATTCAGGAACGAAACTCCAGCATAAACAATCTGTAAGTCTCAACTAGGGGTGAACACGGCTCGGTTTGGTCGGATTTTTATTTATTTTCAAACCAAGTCATCGGATTCGGTTTGCAGAAATTGTAAACCAAACCAAACTATTTCATTCTTCAAACCAAACCAAACCAAACCATTTATTTCTGTTTGGTTCAGTTTTAAACCATAGTTTACTCTTCTTTTTTTTAGTACGTTACGGTTTACATATTAACATAGTAAACAGTAATAACTAATAATATATCAAAAATATGATAATCTTATGAACAAAAATCTTGTTTAATATCAAATATGAAATTTGCCACTTGGAAAGGGATACTTAATTCTACAACGATTGGCTATGTATTGAACTACTGAGATGTTTGATTTTTAGCTCTCATTTTTGCCTTCAAAAGAAAATTGCCCATTGCCAAACTCCTATGAAGACGTGAACTTGGTTTGCTACTAGGGTTTAGACTCTAAAATGGTAAGAAAATATATATTTGAGAAAATGAACCTAATTTTTGAATAATGAAATTCAAATCATGTTAATATGTAAAGGTAGTCCAATTATTGATGAACGAGCCCATTGAGATTTTCTATTTTTTTCCAATTTAATCATCTGTGAGTGTTTTTTTTAATTTAAAATAAAAGCGATTCGGATCGGTTTAAACGGTTTTTCAAAAGTCAGAACCTAAACCAAACCATTTTAAGCAGTTTAAAATTTTTTCAAACGAAACCAAACCATATTACTTTTTAAACCAAATGAAACAAAATCATTTTAACGGATCGGTTGGTTTTTCGGTTTGACAGTTTATTTGTTCACCCCTAGTCTCAACTAATTTAATTTACAACATATATGTTCATGTTTATGAGTTCATTGTCTTATGCATCCCTATATATATATATATATATATATATATATATATAAAACTCACTGCAAACTCTTTGGCAAATTCATACACAGACAATCATCTCCATTTATCGCGTATAACACAATCATTCAATGCATGAAATAATGAGAACTATTCAAGAACCAAGAGACCCAGTTCATGGGTTATCTTTCAACCTTAATATCAAGCCATAAAATTTATATTTACATATTCCTCTCGTCATCTAGAGCACAAATATATAAGTTTCATAGCCTAAAACTCATTATCTTACTAGAAACTAGCAAAACCCGTTTCAAACCATCGACGCCAAGTAACATCATTCATGTCTTTACTTATATAGATGTGTAGCTCTCGGGATAGAGAGCATTTTTCTATATTTATATCTTTAAATCGACAAAGAAAAGCCAACCTTTAATTCTTCAAGAGAGCCTAGAGAAAACGTTCATGGCGGGGACCTTATTTTGTAAATTTGACAAAGTTATTTAATTGCAATACACATCCTAAAGTATGGAAACGGTATAAGTTAGTCCCTATAAAATTTAAAGCAAAAAAAACTGAACTATAACATTCTGAAATTGGCCAATTGCTTCTAATACCACCTGAAGCTTACAATTTGGTACCCAAAACTTCCAGAATTCTTCAATTGAGTACTAATAAACTTTCAAAAGTTGTAATCTAGTCCTTAAAGTTTTATGTAACAAGGAATTACCTTTAGAAGCTTTAATAATTGATTAATTCAATTATTTTAACACTTAATAACATTTTATCAAATTATAATGCCAATAATACGCGTCAAAGCATTAAATAAAGTGTACTAAAGTAAATGTTTGTAATCTATTTTACTAGACGAGGGTGTCGTGACTTCTAGAATTTAGTAGCTTCACATCCACTTGCTTCTACCCAACTTTTCAAAGATTTTAGGTGGGGAATTATATGCAATGTGGTTTATATTTACTATGTCCTTGCCTTATGTGCGATTTTAGTATGTTAAATCATTGTCATGTTATCTATTAGTGCCAGGAACCGTAAGTGGTTCAGGGTCGTATACGAACCCTTGGGTTAGCCCACAGTGCATATTTTAATATTTGCACGCAAATGACTGTCAGGGACTATTAAGAGGTCCGGAATCTAATTCAAGTTCTTGGATTTATTCTACAGTACAGTTCAACAGACCTCTACACTTTCAACAGTTTTCTATAGAATGATTTTACATATCTAATTTACATATTTGGTTTGGACTTAGTTGTTGCGTACCCCACTGAGTATACTTGAATGCTCACCCCATTTTTAACATTTCAAATTGAGGAGCTCGGTGGTGGCAAGGTGGCGGTGGAGGAAACTTGATTTTTAATTAATAACAATATTATCTACCATAGTGCTATTTTTACGATGTTTATTTAACAGTTGAACTTCGTTTTCTAAACCTTGGCAGCTTTATATGCTTGTTAGTACTCTTAACTCAAATTGGTGAATAAAGTTTCTGTATTTATTTATAAGTTTTGAGTTTTACAAAATAAAAGTAAACACATTTTGTGCTCGAACGGCATGATTGTAAAGATTTGAAAGGTCAGCTGCTAGTTTTGGTGGCGCTCTAAGTTAACAGAATTTGGGTCATTACATACGTTTTGCTCATTCAAGAAAAACAAGTAAGACAATAACGGGAATTTAGCAAACTTTGTATCAATATATAAATCGAGTCACTAATTAAAAGAAAAGACAATGAACAAGACATATTTTCAAAAATGTGAAATATGAAAATCTTACATATATTACTTTAGTCGAATTCTACGATACCCTAAAAGATCAAACTTGTCAATAAACAGGTCTATATCAAGAGCATGAGCAATCTCCCTCTCAATGTAAATAACTCTCTTTTCATTTTTTATTCACTTTTAATCAGTAATCACATGATCATATTATACTTAATTATTTATTCACTAATCAATACAATAATGAGGAAATCAAATATAATCTATTAACTGGATTACAAATTAGTCATATGTCTAATGAAATTACAAAGTCCAAAATCAAATCATGAAAATATACTCTTTCCATAGAAAATTAAACATAAAGTCCTAATTCATAAACTCATCATGTAGTTGAAAAAGTATAAAATTCATATTTCAATTTAATTATCTAAATAATTAAACCCAAATCGTTATAGAGAAAATAAAATCATAAATTTCAAATAAGTGTTAAAAAAAGGAGAAAAACTCACAATATTGTCAAGCATAGAACACATAAGAAGTTGAACTTTTGAACTGAAGAACAGAAAAGTTGGAGTTGTGAGTCGTCTTTCTGTAATTCTGTTCTATACGGCTATACCCAATTTGAATTATTTCAAGCAATCTGCAATCCTAAGAAGTTGAAGGGTCTGTAATTCATGTGTTGAGCCCAATTTGAATTTGGAGAGTAGAGATAATGGCTAATGCTAGTGGGCTTGATTGGAAATGCCAATTACATTACTTTTTTTATTTTACAGAGTAGAGACAATGGCTAATGCTAGTTTGGCTGAACCCAACAATTTTTTTGGGCGAAATTTATCCTTTTTTCCCCAAAAAAAATTAGTTGGGCTCCAGCCCACCTAGTCAGTGGGCAGGATCCACCCCTAGTGCATAATTCCTTGAGAAATTTAGCATATCGAGACACTTGCTTGTTTGATTGCATCAAGTAATAGAATATTTACCTTAAATTAGCTAAAAGTTTCAATTTTTCCTCTTCTTCCTCCTCCTTCTTGGACTTGTTCAATCTCAAAGAAAGAGGATTTATCAGCAAAACCTTCTGTTATTCTCTATTGAGTCCTTCATATTGGTTGAGGAACCACATTTTTTCAGCTTTTCTCTTGATTTGCCTTACTTCATCTTGCTAGGCTCTTTCAACTTCTTTCCACTTCTCAAGGTAATTGTACTAGCATTTTGTTTTGGATTCACAAAAGTTTTGACTACAACCTATTCACTGTCAATACCAACTAACTCATTTGATTCTCCAAGTTCTTGATGCTTGTTCTTGCCTTTCGTTGAAATTGTTGTTTGTTAGCTGCAAGTGATTTAACAATTTCTTCTAGAGACATACTTGAACTTGAAGAAGATTCTTGTGGTGGAGGAATCGGCTATCCAGGCCGATATTGCTGGAAGTGTTGGAATTGCATGTGTTATTGCCCTATAAGTAAGGTTTCCCCTCATCCTACGTTGTAATTGTTTGAATAGGGATCATACTTCCTTTGTGGTGAGCTAGAAATCCTCCAACTATATTAAGTTGCTCAGTAGAATCTTCTTGAAGTGTAGGGCACATGTTAGTTGGATGCCTTGTAGCAGTACAGATTTCGCAATCTTTAACCAGTTGCATATCTCCTACAGTCATTTGTTGAACGAGAGAGGTTAGATTTGCTATTTGATTTTTAGGAGAAAATACATTTACCTCATTCACCCTTCTTACTGGGTGTCTTGTCTGAATCTAAAGTGTTTTGAGTTGGTAGCCATGATGAAGATCAATTCTCTAGTGGCAGTAAGGGTTTTATTCACTATAGCACCTCCACTAACTGCATCCATCATCTTAATTCCTCTCCAAGAGTAATAGTCCTTATAGAAATATTGAATGAGTAGCTATTTAGATATCCTATGTGGAGGCCAATTTGCAAATACTTGCTGGAATCTTTCCCAATATTCATGAAGGGTTTCTGTGTCTCTTTGCTTGATTACACAAATTTCCCTTCTTATAGTTGTAGCTCATGAAGCAGGGAAATACTTCTCCAAAAAAAATAAAAATCTAACCATCCCCGTCCATGTAGTTATGGAGCATGGAGGTAGATAGAATAACCAAACCTTTGCTCTACCGGCGAGTGAGAATGGAAAAGCCTGTAACTTGATATGTTATTCAATTATCTCTTGTGGTTTCATGTTTGAACATGCCGTATAGAATTCTTTTAAGTGCTTTTGGACTTTTGCATTCTCTAGACCATCGAATTTTGGAGGGGACTTTAGAAAATTACCCCACAATTAAGGCGTGTTTTGAAAATTGCGTCCAAAAATAAAGGAATAATTGGGCAAATAAGGCAATTTTGATACCCCTTTTTAAAAATCGGATACCAATTTACAACTTTGGAAGAATCAGGTACACCAACATCACACCCAACCAACCCACGTTCAGAACAGATCGTCAAATCCCATCCCCTCATCTATCTCTCTCTCTCTCTCTCTCTCTCTCTCTCTCTCTCTCTCTCTTCGAACTAGGAGAATTGTATTCACTTTGAACTTTTCTTTTTAAAAAAATTACAGGGACAAAGGTATGCTTTTTTTTGGAGGAGGGGGAATACATGGATAAAGTATATTAAAATTCGTGTAAATATT
>CAVNYN010205938.1:0-37426 GCA_963692815.1 Nyctanthes arbor-tristis | reverse complement strand
TGTGAAGGATAGATTGCGCAATCGAATGGGTGACGAGTGGATGAATAATAGCCTTCTTGTTTATGTAGAGAAAGATGTATTTTTGAATATTGATAATGAACTTATTGTAAAACGGTTTCAAAGTATGAAAACCCGTAAAGGACAGTTGTAAAAGTTTGTCATTGTATTTGTGTTCATTGTCAAATTGTTTTATAGCTTCTTTATTTCAAAATTTTGGACCGCATCCTGGCTCCGCCCCTGTATACACACATATACATATAAGGGGAATACAGGGAGGGAAGTGAAATTTAGAGAAAGGCGTGTGTGATTTGAATGCTAGACCTCTAGCCTAAAATACAAGCATCTTAGAGCATCCACAATGGTTATGATATTTTTGGTTATCCACGTAAGAAAGAGAATGCAATTTTAGTGATTGTTAAATAACATATGAGTAAGTTAATTTTAACAATTGCTTAACAATCACATTAGAAGTGTTAAATTTAGCTTATCAAAATTTATTAAGTTTAAATGGACCCGTAAGATTATTGGTCAAATATTATCAAATAAATAAAAATAGAATTTTTTTATAAATAAAAGTGTCAAGTAAGCGTTAAAATTGTTGTTAAAGTTAACAACAATTTTGAATCTAAGTCAAAAAAGATTCCTTTAATAATGGCACTAACATCAACATTGTAGCACTATTTTTGACATGTGATTAATAAAAATCTCTAACTCCATTTAACATCTACATTGTGAATGCTCATAACTATTAGAATACAATTCAAACCACTCTGAGATTAAATTTTTAGTGGTTAGTATTTACAACAACATAATATATTTTTTTTAAACCACATTAATTGCCAGATGTAATCTCAAACTAAGATATCTTCAACCTGTAAGGCTTTAATTAAAAAGAAAAAAGATAATACCAAGAATCGCGGCCCTATTATTACGCTAATCACTTCACTAAACACATGTCATAATCGACGAAGATCTCATGCCATGAGCTATCAAATTTTGCATGCCATTTTCTTAATACGACATGACTAACATGACAAGAATCAAAATAAACAAAGGGTAGAATTTTTAATTACAATCATTTACTTCTAGAAAATTTTACCTTCTGTTTTATTAGACTTGCATCATCAAAAATTTCTTAGCACTTGTTCAATTCTCCTTATAAATCACTGATTTATCTCATTATAATTTTCTCCTAATAATTCAAATCAAAATCCCACTTAATTTACACTTGTTATCCGGTCCTTGTTAGAGAAAGCACGATGATAAATAATAGTATAGGTCATGAATTAGTTAATTAATAACTAAAATGTGATTCACCAGAAGAAAAATAGCTACCAGATTTTGAAATTAAATTAATTTATTCTAAATCAAATTATCAACCATCTCACTTGAAAAGATTATTATTGATCATAGTAATTTTTTTACACACGAGATTTAGGTCCAATGACTTCACCTTATCTTTTGCATTATCAGCCCCTATCTTTTCTTTATGTTGCAACGTGTCATCATCTCATAATTAATTAAATGCAAATAATGATGCCCGTCAAGTACTATTGAATTATATTATTGATTTTTTTTTTGGGTGATTTTTTGCCCCTTGAGAAACTTCTCATCTAAATAGATAAAGTATTTAATTGAACCTTGAAACCTACCAATATCGATTAACTTGTAACGCTCAACCAAACTTTCTACACTAAAAGTCACATTAATTAACCGCTCAGTGCAAGTGCTCACAATCGACCCTACTCTTTAGTACGGGTACATTTATAAATAAATATGTGCTTCTAGTGTAAAAAAAGATAAAGCTTTCTTAGGGAAAAAAAAAAGATATAATCAATAAAAACGAAAAATCTAGAGAGTCATTTGTGGTAACCACCTCTTATGTAAACCAATTAAAAAGAAATATATTCTCCTTCTCGGTGCATGTCAATAGGCAGCACATAACTAGTATGAAACCAATTAGTTGGCTTTAGAATGGGACAAGAGGTCGAGACCGATTGATAACTTCCCTTCTTTCCCATTCTTGGTAAACTCCATTAAATGCAAAACATACTTCAAAATTCTGGTCTAAAAGAATGGCTGGGTAGAAATTGTGATAACATTAAAACAAGGGGCACCAAAAGCAGAATCAAGTAACATGAAAATCTATCCTTGCCGCCTCTGATTTTGAATTCTAGCAAATGAGAAATTTCTAGAAACCTAAGGGGCAAAAGTAAAGGCATATATGAGAAGCAAAGAATAACAGAGTGCAAAAAAGTGAAAAGGGGCATTCGTTGCGTGTAACCCACTTGGAAAAAGAAAATTTACGATCCTGAATCTGACTGTGACACCAACCAACAGATCCTCTTTGGTGAACTGATTGGTCAGTCTGGCAAAGTCATTTATTTTAGGAGTTAAAGAATATCGAGTACTTAATAAATGTGCCACTCACAAGACGGTTTTTAAGTGTTGTCTGACATTGCCAGTTCAAGAATTAACTAGCACCAAAGTGGGTCGGGAAATACCAAAGTGGGTCGGTTTTTAAGATAGATTATGTTGACCAAGAATGTATTTTTTTATGTTATTTTTATATATCTCGAATTTATAGAAATTTCGATTTCAGTTAATTCGATTGATATCAAGAGTTGTTAACAAAACTCTATCCGGTCTGAAGGGTTGCGTCTGATCAATAAAACTCTATTGGACATTTTGAAGTCTATAAAAGGGAACCAATCCAACAGAATTATTTATCCCGTTTTTGAATAATTCCTTCCCTGTTCTGTCCATTCCCCTTGAGAGAAAATAAAACACTTAATATTTTCTAGGGCCTGAATTCGAAGTGCTTAATTTCTAAGTAACAGATTGTTAAATCATAGTAGTAAAACGCTCGTTGAACTACAAGCACAAGGAGTAGGGGCGAAATTTTACTATAAGACATAGTTTATCTGCATCAATCTATATTCAAGTCAGTGATTTTGTTCTGTTTTAATTTTTGTTCGTTTCTTTAATTCTTTCTATTGAAAATAATCTTTGCATTCACTTATTCTATCTAACAACTTCTAGTGCTTGAACATCTTTTATGTCATATAGTCAACTTCAAAATTGTTAATGGGGAAATTTGGAGCTTGGGCTAGTTATTATTTTTCTTTCTCAAAAAAGAATTGCCTCTGTTCTTTTTCAAAAAAAATTGTATCTCAGGGAGAAAAGGAAGGGTGATTTGGTGGTTGGTGTAGAAGCAGTTGCTGGTCCCCAACATCGTTAAAAAGTTTTCAGTTGTGTGAATAGTGACTGTAACCAAAATATGCCCAAGTGACCAAAACCCTCCTGCGCTGCGCCTCCATCTCTATTTATACCCCCCCAACCCTCATTCCCTATTTCACATTCAACTTCACATTCTTCCTCTAGCGCTAATTTTGGTCAAGGCCCGAAATCTGGGTAATTTTCTTTGTCACATATCTCTATTTTTTTGTGTCACTTTTTAACCTTGACCCTCTGTTTCTTGACTGTCTGTGCTAAGAAAAATGCTGAAGCACCCAATTTGGTTGTTTGCAGGGGAAATGGCTGCTTTTGGACTTTTCTTGATTGGCTTACTCTCATGTTTCTCCTCTGTTCATGGTTATGGCGGAGGATGGACGAATGCTCATGCTACCTTCTATGGGGGAAGTGATGCCTCTGGAACAATGGGTATGCAAGAACCACCACCCCCCCCCAAAAAAAAAAACAAAAAAAACAAAAAACAAAACTCTTTTTAGTCAAGATTTTAAGGCCTTATAGTGTAATTTGTTGTTGTGTTTGCTTGTTGAGTATACAGAATGGATTAGAGTCCAATTATTAAGTGGATGAGTCGAGTTATGTTTAAAATTCTTTCAATTTTTGACAAAAAAGAAGAAAATAACTTGTAGGTGGAGCTTGTGGCTATGGAAATCTGTACAGCCAGGGGTATGGAACAAACACTGCAGCATTAAGCACAGCTCTGTTCAACAGCGGGCTGAGCTGTGGGTCTTGTTTTGAAATTAAGTGTGTAAATGACCGGCAATGGTGCCTTCCAGGCTCCATTGTAGTCACTGCCACCAATTTCTGCCCACCAAACAATGCTCTCCCAAACAATGATGGAGGGTGGTGCAACCCTCCCCTGCATCACTTTGATCTCTCTCAGCCTGTCTTTCAACACATTGCACAGTACAGAGCTGGAATTGTCCCTGTTGCTTACAGAAGGTATCCGTCAACCAGTTGCTTTTTAGCCTTAAATTTCAGATTTATTAATTTCCTTGTAGCAAAAAAGAATAGAAACCAGGAATTAATTTCTACAATTACAGTTAGGAAAAGTACAAAACTGCATTTCTGCACCCACATGCCAAAGTTCATAATCTCTCCCTCTTTTGTTTATTGTGGTCCCTGCTGTTCATAAATGAATATTTACTGCAGCAACTTTCCGTTGGCCGTAACGACTGTTGTGCTAAATTGGTACAGATTTGAAGTGACTAGTGTCATTACTATGGTGTCCTTAATTTTGTAGGATACCCTGCAGAAGAAGGGGAGGCATAAGGTTCACCATTAATGGCCACTCCTACTTCAACCTTGTACTCATAACTAATGTTGGTGGAGCTGGTGATGTCCATGCAGTGTCGATCAAGGGGTCCAGGACCGGTTGGCAGCCAATGTCCCGCAATTGGGGCCAAAACTGGCAGAGCAACAACTATCTGAACGGCCAAAGCCTCTCGTTTAAAGTTACCACCAGCGATGGCCGTACTGTGGTTTCCTACAATGTGGCACCTTCAAGCTGGTCCTATGGACAAACCTTTTCTGGTGGCCAGTTCCGTTGAAAGTCCCTGATCCCCTATAGTCGTCTACGCGTCTAGTATAGTTAAGTCGAGTTGACCGAGTTTTATAGTATGGTCATTAGTATCAGTAGTATATGTTAGTAGATGATGTCTAGAGTTTGGAGGAGGGCTAATTTTAACATAGTCTCCTCGACAATTGTGGGTTTTTTAGACGGCACCCAATTTATGGGGGAGTTCCTTAAGTTGTTGGGCCATTTTTTGGGCTATTGTCCCTTCTGTTTCAAGGCAGAAGACTGGCAGAGGTGGACTGGTTATCACCCGCCGTTTTTTATAAAATGAGGGAGGATTAGTAGTAATAGTAGTATTGGTGTGTGTCTTTCTCCTAATGATTTTAGGTCTCTTTTTACTTCTCCATGGTGTCCTGAATTTGTAGTGACTAGTGATCAAGTTGTAAATTGAATTTTCTTGGTAAGGGAATTGAAGGTTTTGCTTATTTATGTTACTTTAGTATTTTACCAAATGTTCTATTGCTCATTAATGCTTATGGGCAACTTGAGGGATATATATAATGAATGTCATATTTCATATACACCAATTGGCAAAATTGTTACCCCGAATTTAAAAGAAATCACGTCTTCTTTCACTATTCTCTGCACTTTTATAATAAAACTAGTTTCGCACAGGTAGCAAGGTCTCTTTAAAGACATAATAATAGGGCAAAATATTATTACTGGAGACAAATAAATTAAATAACATTAGCAAAGAAAAGAACACAACATCAAAAGTTAAATTTCAATTTATCACAATATCTGTTTTTGAATTTGTCGATTTAACCTCCTTATCACAAATCATCTTCAATTTTGAATGGTTGTTCAATACAACAATTGGACACATTCGACCTTTGACAATTTCTTTTGCTAGGCTTTGTCATATGATCCATTAAAATTCAATTCATTATATATGACAATAAATGAAGTTGAAGAATTGAATATAAAAATAAATATAATATCGTATTCCTTGGACGATTAGACTGAGCAATTGAAAAAAATATAAAAAGAAGTTGTAACACATTTTACCCGTCAATGTACTCTTAAGTGCTCTCTAACTTATTGCTTACATACTCTTAAGTACTCAAACGGTGGAATTTCAATGAAATTTGGAATCTACAAATTTATTGAAGAAAATTATCCAAGTATCACTATAGAAAAATATAATATAACTTTTAAAAAGGAATTACTCAATTTCTATAGGGAAAAATGATATTGAAAAAACTGATAATTTCTAAAACAAATAGCATACTCAGAAGGAAGTAGTGTAGAGTAAAAGGTTCAAAAATAAGTAGGAAACTAATGCAAACATATACAATTCTATTGGATTTGTTTTATTATACCATCCAAGAAAATTAATTCCCGATTTTCACTTTCATAATATTTAAGAGACAATAATCAAAACTATTTACTTTATATAGTCACTTGCACAAAGGCGCATCTTATTTATAAGCCTCAATTATTTGACATTTTACAAAACTTTCAATGTGAGACAATCATTTAAACTTAAAACTAAATATAAAGAACAAAGACAATTATTAATTTGCCTCAAAGTCCTCAAAATTTCTTTTACATAATCACTTGCACAAAGACCCATCTTATTTATAAGCTCCAATCATATTGTTTTTTTACAAAACTTTCAATGTGGGACAATTAAAAAGTTAAAGTAATACTACTAAATTTCTTTTTCAAGTTGAAATTTTTTGGCAAATAAACATTTTTAAAAATCATCATTATTATATTATTTTTAAGCAATAGTCAAGAATAATTGTGTTAATATATAATGTTATTAGAATTTGCAACATTGTAAGGATTTTGTTAAAGAAAATTGTTCGAATTTAGAATATGTTTATTGACTCTATTTAAGTTATATGCTATTATTATATAATATATATAGATATATTTATATATAGACGTGGAGAATTTGTGCTTATACATCTTCTCATTTATTTAAGTATTTTTTATTGGTAAAAAATGTGAAATTGATTTTTTTATTTTTATTTTAAGTGATAAGTGTTATTTATTTTCGACAATTATATCATTTTATAATATTTAATCCCTATAAATGTATAATAAAGTAGGAATTATCTATCTTTTGCCTTTTGAAAGTATCAAAATTATATCGTAAAATTGTTAAAATTATAAAGTAGATGTAATATTTATGATTTTTACATTTATTTTCCAATTTAGGATGTATATATTTCAAATATTTAATAATTTTAGATTTGTTAAAATAAAAAAATGAGA
The DNA here is from genome assembly GCA_963692815.1 of Nyctanthes arbor-tristis. NCBI lineage: Eukaryota > Viridiplantae > Streptophyta > Magnoliopsida > Lamiales > Oleaceae > Nyctanthes > Nyctanthes arbor-tristis. The sequence continues at coordinate 30,372 of CAVNYN010205938.1, read as the reverse complement.
AATGCAAGTAAGTCTAGTGATTTTTCCTTACGGAAGCACGTTAATACTTTTGTTGCACATAAAGCCTTCTATTTGTTTGTTCTAAACTTTGTTTATATGTGTTTTTTTATAGAAAAAATTTTTTACAAGTCCGAAAAAGCCCGAAAAAAACCGAATTCATTACCCCGAGCCCGAACCGAGACCGAAACCGTTTGGCTTGTCATTTTTGGGACCAAGACTGAGACTGAACCGAAGATGTTTGGTCCAGTCTTGGTCCTTCAAAAACCCAAGACCGAAACCCGTTTGCACAGCCTTACGTCTCATGGCCGAGTTGTTGTGACCTGCGAGACATGAACTTTCAATTTATTATTATTGTTTTTTCAAATCTTATCTTATCTTTTATATATATATATATATATATATATATACACACACACACATTAAAGTAGGATATTGGTCATATGCAAGTTTTCCCACTAAAACTATTATCGTACTTATATATGCTACTTTTTTATTTATTTTATTTTAATAATATATATTAACATTTCCAACTAATTAAGTTTCAAATTAAATCTCTAATATCTTATAAATATGTTTTTATTTTATACATTTTATACACATATATATAAAATACGTAATTATAAAATATATTATAATAAAAGTTATATCTAAGGTTTAGATTTTTGAGTCAAGATATTTTCTAAAAAAATAAATAAATATATATACTCTCCAGCTTTTGTGCTTTTATTTTATATATATATATATATATATATATATGCTTTCAATCGTAAATACATTCTCTTATTAATATATAAGTGAGAGCCTATATATATATATATATATATATGTAAAAATTTAAGTTGAGGTGGTATAATAGTAATAATATTTGATGATGGTGATTAGAAAAAAATAGAAAATTCTTTTAATTCTTTTTAAAGTAGAAAGTGGTTAAAAATTAGTGTTTGGGTTAAATCATATAGAATTTATCATTTGTTATAATATTACTTTCCTTGAATCTTTTGTAATAGGAATGTGTGTACTTTTAGAGTTTTTTTTAATGGTTTTAGTGAATAATGATTTCTTTGGAGGATGTTTGATACCATATGCGGAGATGCGAATAATAATTTTCCAAGAATATATTGGTGAGAATGAATGTGGTAAATAATTCATTTTATAAACGAATACTATTTACACTTTAAATGTTTCTTAGAGTTTTTGCACTATACTTATTGAACAACGATATGGTTGTATGATAATTTTGGAGTTTCGTAATTTTGTATGCTTTCTTTTATATGGTTTATTAGTTTTCATATTCAACATGAAATAGATTTTATATTAAAAAATCCCTCATTAATTCTTATTTTTATTAGTTAAAAGCACTATTTCATGAATGACAATTTAAATAGTTCTGTGCCAAATAAAAAAATTGTACGCAATAAAATTATAATTATTAGTAACATGTGTATATGAGTGAGTAATATGCAATAAAATTGTGATTATTTGATTCTTTAAGTTATCAAGTATTTTTTTTACACTAATTATTATATTCCGTGCAATGCACGGGTATACAACTAGTGTATAATAATGCTACGTAATCTATGTATATATTAATTAAATGAGAGGTAGTACGGTACAGTTTGACCTCAATTTTCTCGCTCAAAATACTTTAAGTGAGGGCTTTTTGGTCATTTTAATTATTTTCGTGGTAACCAATGCAGTCATTTTGATGTTTATCCCTTTTACTTTTTGGTTTTTAATTTTTGGTCCTTATCCAAATATTCTCTTAGCCTTTCTTTCTCTCACACTAAAGAGTGCTAATCTTCCATACCATTAATGAAATTGATAATGAAGAGTCATCATTCTGTTTTGTTCATTCAATTCATTTTTACTTTTTTGGTATAGATATTAAAGTTATCAATAATTCAATTATATTTATCAAATTGTGATATTTATTGTTTGCGATTAATTAATCTTCTTTTCTTATGATGACATAATTTTATAGTTTACATCATCTGTGACAATCTAATATATTCATAAAAAAATTATAAAAATATATTTTACTACCCAATATCATTGGGCTAATAAACATTTCATACTATATAGTCTATCTTTCATTATGTATCATAGAGTATATAAAATTATTCGTTTTATTGTTGCCATTTAATTGTAAAAATAATGTAACACTATATGGTATATGGTACTATATAGTGTTACATGACTATACAGTGTGTATCAACATACATCATATGGTTATATAATATCATATAGTGTCATATTATATGATATTAGATCAAGTTAATTGCTTTCAATTTACAGTACATTATAATTATGGTAAGATGACGTTAACAGGAACCAAAATTTAGAGCTCGTTTGGTATTATTTATTTTTTCTATTTATAAATTCACCTACCATTTATTTGACAATTACTCAATAATCACTACACATTTTAAATTTTAATTAAATCTTCACCACTCATTTTCACTCTTTATAAATTCTCTTTATAAATTCACTTTATAAACTTAACCAAACGGGCTCTTAGTTTTACTTATTATTTATCATAATTCATTAAAATTAAATATTGATATTTATATAGATAATTTGATAAGAAATCTTTATGTGCAACGCACTGGTAAAAATTTAGTAATATTATTATTATTGACTACTAGTACAAAAACAATGCTTTTTATCTACATTTTTATTTTTTTTATTATATTTGTAGAGGAAAGTGTGAAGGCAGTGTTTTGACTTTTAATAAACCTCAACATTAAAAAGCAAATAAATTATTTCCCAAAAAAAAAGCAAAAAATACTATGATAAAAATATAGAGAATTAAATAAAATAATTTTAAATGATGAAATGTACAAAAATGGAAAAACAAGAGATAATTTCAAGGTGTTACATGTCAAACGGGAGGCTAATTCCGTTGCTCATGAGTTAGCCCGACGAGCACGTTCCTACAGTAATCCATGTACTTTGTTTGCCACAATGGATTGGGTACATCCTTTGATTTTACAAGATGTATTGAATGATCATTCTTCTAATGCTAATTAATCTTTTTCCTTCAAAAAAAAAGAAAAAAAAAAAGAAAGTTCACTATAAATTTGAAGTGATTGCCGAACTTTTTCATTAATTAAAGGAAGAAAAGGGCAAAAAATAGGAATTGAACCCGTGCCTACCCCAAAAAAATTAAAAGCTTTTTCACTAGTGTGGACACAAGCCTCAATTTCTTTGAGTCCTTATACAGAAATAGATATCTTTTTTGAGGAGCCTTATCCTCACGTGGCGTGAATGTGGGGTTGCATTTGTTAGATTCACGCCGCGTAGGGGTAAGGCTCCTTAAAAATGAGTCTTATCATCTTGTTAGAAAATTTCCAATTGCTTTACATATCAATAAAAATATATATTGTAATATTAAAGGAAAGAAGTTTCACATAAAAGACCAACTAAAGTGCCGTCCTGAAAGGGTCGACTCATCAGCCTCACAAAAGGGTCGGCCAGGTATGTATAGTGTTTACCTATTCATTTTATATGGATATCACTATTCATCAATTACAATTTGCAAAGTCAACTATTCAGACATCTCAGCGACCAGTACCACTATATATATATATATATATATATATACACTACATTAATTCATTCTCTCAAACACTAAGCTGGGGCAGCAATTCAATGGCTAAAATTCTACCCTCCAATGCGACTTTCCCAGTCATTTTCATATGCTTCCTCTTGTAGCATCCAAAGGTAGAAGTTAATAATTTTTAGTTACTTTTGTATGTGGATAGGATATATGTATCATATAGAATAGATACAAACACATGTGCACACAAAAGTCGCAGCAACAATAGTCTAAGGGCATCTCCAATAGTCTAAGTGCTCAACTTCTCCAATCCACCTCTAAAGCCATCTCTATTTTGTAGATGGCTACAGTAAATGTAGCCACCCGAAATTTTTAGAAAATAAATTTTATCAAATAACTATGCGTCGCTGTACTCTCGCCAATTTTAAAGTTCGTTTGAGCGCGCTCGTCTAGTCAGTGATACTTCGAGAACTTAATTGAATTTATAATAAAGCATTTAATTCTATTTTAAATCCAAACAGATCGGAAGAGCGTCGTGCCAAATTTTACATATATACATACATATATATATAGTTGATTTCAATGTTTCCAAGACATTACTCTCCCACGTTAAACACAATTTCAATTCCTATCCAACAGTCAATTGGATTGGAACACTAACTCAAACATATAAATAGCCCTAACCATACGTCTTTGCATACACAAATTAAGCAGCAAACTCATAGGTTCTTCAAGTTGAGCCCCGGTATGTTGTTTTCCATGTTCAGCCTTAATTGTTCCAAATTCCACATACTTCAAGAACACGGATAGATACACAACCACTACACCATCATCCCCACGACACCACCTCCATCACCATTGCCACTTTTGCCTCACGCCACCGGCCAACACCCACTGCCAGAAAATTCTATCAAACACCCAAGAAGGATACAATCTTCATTGACCGATAGGCACAAATACACACACAGATTCAGCAATATACACATAGCCATACGATGCACCCAAGAAATCTTGTGCCCAAATTATACAATCAAATATGTGAGGCACTTCCACCACCGGCTAACGCCCCTTTCACCGCCGGAATTTCATCAGCCACATACCCCTGCTGCCGTCGACCAGGAAAAAGAAAAAAAAAACAGCCACGACCCAAGCCTCAGTCGCATCCCAACCGGCGAACTTGTGTTCACCGGAACCGCGACCCCAAAAATCAGGAGCTCACGGTTCGCCAATGTCATCCACAACCACAAACCAAACTCCAAAAACCTTGAGCGCGACCCTTCTGACCGCGCAAACCCATCGTCGCGCGTCGCCCTCACCGCGACCTTCTCAATGAGATCGAGCGCTACACCTCTACCACCCAAATGCTCCACACCCGAACCCCCAAGCTCTCGACCAAACCTCACCTCAGGCACCCAAGCCACCGCGACCAAATCGCGAGCCACAACTCCTTGGCCAACACGAACCCCAACAGCTTCCCTCGCCCTCTCGCCGGAGTTCCACCCGCCGGCGCAAGTACGCACCTAAGCTCACACAAAGAACTCTCTGTTTTTCTAATTTTGGGATCGGTTCTGGGAGAGGGGTCGAGATTGGGAATTTAATTATGTTAATTTTGCACTCAGGGTCCCTATGTTTCCAGAAAATTTAGAATGCAGTCCCCATATTTCCAGATTTCTTTATTTCAGTCCCAAGACTTTCAGTTTAGTCAAATAGGGATTTCTAACCTTTGGTTTTATGAATTCAGCCCTTAAGTTTGTCATCTACCTTTTTAGTCTCAGCCCTAAAATATTTTAGTATTTCAATTTAGCCTCTAAAGTTTATTTCCCTTTTTACAAAGTATTATTTCTTTCATACTAAAATAATCTATTTTATTTTGACTAGACGAGGCGCGAAGAGCAATAGACTAGTAGATTTCTCTCAAAGTAACTCAACTCACAAGCTTAAGGTAGACTCTAAATTTATAAAATGTTTTCTTAAAGTATTGCGCATTATTAATTGATTTATATGATAAATGTTATGTGGAAATATGTGATTACAAGAAAGTTTGCATATTATTACATGCTCAAGAAAGAATGCATATATGCTGAAGATCTCTTTATGATACGCGTATCTGCTTTAATGCATAAGAACGAGAATATTTGTTCTCAAAGACAAGACAAGATCCTTCCAAGGAAGAAAAGAATTATTTGCATGTTTACATGTCATGTTTATTATATGAATTGATTAATATGCGCTAAAGTCTACTAAATATATTTTTTATACTCTTCTACTGGGTATATTTTTTATACTCATTCTTTCAAACTAACACTTTCAGATTTTGGAGCCGGTGGCGGGACGACGGACGAAGGCTGCTAGAAACATAACTTAGAATTTATATTAAATGTTTCTAGAATTTCGGATTATTCCTTTATTTGACTGTTAAAACTCTATTTATTTTTGGATAAGATTCTTTGTTATTCGTTAATGAGATTTCCGCATTTAATTATTTTGTTATAAATTTCGCATTTTAAGTTAATTTTAAAGATCAGTTAGCGCCCAAAGTTTCTTAAATTTGGGGCGTTACAGTAAATCTCCAAATATGGAGATTTACTGTACGTTTGGAGATGCAAAATGGAAATATTGTAATTTACAGAAATGCCATTCATTAAATTGCAAGGTAGTCCAAATCTTTTTTTTAATTTTTAAGTGTTCATAGTTTTTATTTTTTTTATTCATTTTAGTCTTTATATTTTATTTGTTGCTATTTTTTATCACCTCATATAATTTGAGTTATCTCCTACTTATTATCACGTTTGTTGATTGCAATAAACTTTTTTTTTTTAATTTCATGTGTATTTAATATAGTAGTCTATTAGGAATTTAAAAAAAAAAAAGCTTGGATATATGGAAACAAAGATGCATGCATTACACATTTTAATAAAATACACAATGTCATCTTCAAGTAGACAAATTAAAACATGCAAGCACGCGTGAATAGAGATAAGGCAACATTAGACGAACGACGTACGATATATAAATTAAAACAAACCAAACTCAAACAATGAAATAACACACAAATGTGAAATTATCATGACAGTGCACTAGTAGTCTGGAAGGTCGTCTCCAAACGGAGAAGTTCCGCCAAAGATAGGTCCAAATGAGTTCCTTGAACGTCATAGTCAAATAAAAGATAAGACGGCCGACTATGCACTTCGAGACACTCTTATTAAGCATTTGTGGATAGAGTGCTCCAATTCAGAGAATTAGTCTGCTTAATGTTCCCCTCAGGTGTTGTCATTAGTTGTAATTGCCTTTCATCTATATTATCTAACTTGTGTCTTTAAATATCATGTACGACTTGCATTTTGTCGTCAAAATAAATGCTTTAATTTCAAAAAATCGACAAAATATCTCATTTAATTAAGCATGACTAATTGAGTTAATTATTCGATTAATGACTCAATTGTTCGTTTCATTATATTTGATATTTAATTTTTCAAATTTGTAAAATATGTTAAATAATTGTAAATGAAGTTAAATCTGAAATATAGATATTTGGGTAAAATTTGGAGATTGTGGGTTAGAGAAAATTACAAAAAATAGAGATTGTAAATCTCTAAAATAGAGATAGATGAGGGGAAAATAGAGATTTGAATTAGATATAGCCTAAGTCGTCTTGCAAATTTTGGTTGATGCTCGATCGAGTTTACTAGCTACTACCCCACAATTCGATGTTGGTTTCAATCATTAATTCAAAAAATTAAGATAACACAAGTCCTCCTTTATTATTTTCACGCGGAATAAAAGAAGTTCAAGTATTGTTGCTTGAAAAGTAGATTTTAAAATCACTTAATAATATACCTTTTAATTTATCACTCTCTCCGTTCCACATTTACGTAGATTAAAAATTAGTAGGTAATGTGGTTAGAACATTTAATTTTACCTTATTTTTTCATATATATCCTTGTGTCATTAATTATTTGAAATATTTTTAATGAATAGGTAGTTGAATGATAATAATTAATTATGAGCACATATAAAAATGAAATATTAAATACATGTTTAATATAATAAGTGAACTATCTTTTTGGAGCGGACAAAAATGAAATAGTGGACTATTTTTTTGGGATAGAGGGAGTAATTATTTCACTTTAATTTTACATTATTAATAACGATGCACATTATTAAATATGAGTATATATGAAAACTAGGAAAATTTTCAAAAACCTCCATGAAATTTTGTTAAAAAACTTTCTATTCATCTGACATGCATAGAAAAAATTTACAAAATTATGATTTGTTCCTTGATTCACGACTTCCAGATCGGAGCGAATCAATATTTCGATCTGCTAAACGATCTACGAAACTTTTTTTTTTTACATCATACATTACACAACTCTAATTTTGTAACTTGGTTTTTATATCATACAATCTATAGTAATAATAAAATGAAGTTAAATCAATATCAACTATCAACTATCAACCAAATTAAATCATGGTTTAATAGTAGATGTTGACTGTTGTTTCTAGCAACTTTTGGAAGCTAAAAAGTTAAACAAGTTTTTTTTTTTAAGTGGAACAGATCGGATCGGATCGGATCGACCTTGATCCGATTCGATCTGATCCGCAATCCTTTGTCGGATAACAAATTTTACCATGATTCGTTCCACCGATGCACAGAACGGGAATTTTTTTCAAGCAGATCTGGTATCTGTCAGGTCTAGTGTGAATCGAATTTTTCTACTATCGCTATATGTGATTGTATGTATTTACGGGTTTTTACACCTAGCATCCCCAACCTTTCACCTTTTTACGGATTACACCATCAACCTTTGTTTTTCCTTATGTACATTCTCAACTTTTAAAGAAATCTCCTATTTCGCCCTCGGTGACAAAAACTATCAAATTCCACCATTAAGGTCAATGGCATTTTCGATAATACAAAAAATAAAAAAAACAAAAACAAGAAAATTTTGGGGTGGGCGAGGAGACCCCCCAACTTTTGCCATTTCCAGTTGCCTTTTTGGCTGCTGAAAATGGCAACAAGAGGGGGGAGGGCTGCCGGAATGGCAGCAAGCACATGGGGGAGACTCCCTTGTTGCCATTTTTGGTAGTCAAAAAGGTTGTCAGAGATAACAGCAGGGTGGAAATGGTAGCGCCCCGGCGGGGAGACTCCCCCTTGCTGCAGTTTTCGACAGTGAGCACTGTCAGAAATGATAGCAAAGGGGGTCTCCCCACGTGCTTGCTGCCATTGCGCCAACAAGAAAAGGGGGAGACTCTCCCCACTTTGCTGCCATTTCCGGCAGCTAGGGGGAGTCTCTCCCTCCCTGTGCTTGCTGCTACTCTGGTAGCAAGCACAGCTGCCATTTTCAGCAGCCAGAGGGTTGCTAGAAATGGCAGAAGTGGGGAAAGGCGAGTCTCGAGGGTTGCTAGAAATGGCAGAAGTGGGGAAAGGCGAGTCTCTCGCCCCTTTTTTGCATTTTTTATTTTTATTTTTTTACATTAAAACATTAATTTTTTGTGTTACCGAAAATGCTCTTGACTTTAATGGTGAAATTTGACGGTTTCCGTCATCAGAGAAGAAATAGGGGATTTCTTTAAAGGCTATAGACGTACAGAAGGAAAAATAAAGATTGAGATCGGAAGAGCGGGGCATAATATGTAAAAAGGTAAAAGATTGGGGACTCTAGGTGTAAAAGACCCTATATTTATTTACATGGAGTGCATAGATGTAGCCATATATGTACAAATACTCATATAGAGCCAGTAAAAAATGAGATATACTCCAAACAAATGTTGAAAGTTCTTGTCACGTAATTCGATACTTCGAGAAGCCACTTTAAATTTAGTTTCTGACCCGTTTGGTTAGATTTATAAAATTAATTTATAAAGAGAATTTATAATTAATAAAAATGAATGGTAAAGATTTAATTAAAATTTAAAATGTGTGGTGATTATTGAGTAATTGTCAAATTAATAATCAAATTATAATAATTAATTTTATAAATTGTAAAAATAAAGATTGTCAAACAAGCTCTTCATTTGACCATTGAAAATTGAAGTGAAACAGAGCTGCGAGTCCGAGGGGAGGGAGGGGACCAGCCCTTAAAAAAATGGTGGAGGCAGGAAAGAAGAGCCCATGCCGAGACTGACAGTCGCTGGTCAAACTTCACACTTCACTTTTGCTCTCGAGTATCGAGTCCCGTGCCCCTTCCCCCGCATGAAAACCAAGACACTCAAGAATTCAACTATCGTGTAAGTATCTTTTCACAAATACCACTGGTAAGTTTTCACATTCACGTTTAAACTATTTCTATTTTTGTTTCATCTACTTAGCATACTAAACAAAAAAAATAAAATTGTTTCCCATTTAAATTGAAGTTTTATATATTCAAAGTTATATAACATTTTTTCTGGCTAATTTCAGATACTAACACGTAAAAAATTGTTACTTTTTCATGTTAAAAGAAATCTGTTATTGTTTTCTCTTTCAAAAATAAGATCATTTTACCGTTGCAAACAACTTCATTTCAATTTTACAAGATAAAATAAAAGAAAATTTTCCTTGCAAAATAAAATCATGTGAAATTTTTCAAAAAGTGTCAATATATTAATCATGGATAGAAAAAGATTAGAAAATCACATTTATTGTTGCCATCTTATATAGACCATACTAACTGTGTTAGTGCCCAAAAAAAAGTTTGTATGAAATAACTTTTGTTGTCAAATTAAGGTGACAAAATTGAAAAATAAAAATCAATAATAAACCCATAAATATCACAAGGGAACGTGAAAAGGGAGGGAAAATAAAACAAGGAAAAGCATGAAAGTGGATGTACATTTTAAATAGGAGTAATGCTATTTAATATCACTGGTGATTAGCACTATATCAAAATGACATTAAATGATAAGTTGAATTAAGTGGATCATTTATTTATTCATTTAATTTCACTTATCATTTAATATTACATTTAATGCCACTTAACCTGGTGCCAAGCACCACTAGTGCTACATAGCATTATTCTTTAAACAATGTTAATGTAACTAATTTATGAGTGAGTTAAGTGGGTCTTATCGTTACACATGTCATAAAATAAAATGGATAGAGTATTGAGTCTACGATACACTAGGAGTACCAGAAGAGAATTTGATCTCCGGTCTGAACGGCTTCACACTCACACATGTCGAGCAAAGAGGCTTGCATATTGGCTCGTCTTTTTATGACACGTGTGAGTCGGCGACTCTAGCAAAAGAATAGAACTGTAATATCTAGTGTCGTTATGATACTGAACAAAAGATGGACGATTTAAGGGATGCAAAAAAAATATATATATATATATCCCATGTACGATATATGTGAAATTACTTGTCCAACAAACCGAAATCTCATGTTATTTTGATTTTGCTTTATTAGTATTAACTATCAGGTTTCGTTGTGGAAGTAGACGTGTCTAGTATTTAAACATTCCAACAATAATTCTCCCTGCGTAGTAAATATTAATTTGTGGTTGGTTTAGCCTGTTAGTACGAGAGATGGAATTTCAATCTAACATCATATATATATATTATGACACTATATAAATAAAACTCCTATGATACATTAACATCAACATGATACATTAATATGATACATTAATTAATTACTCTTCCGTCCCACAAAAATAGGCTGCTACTTAATTTCACACGTGTGCTCTTCCGATCTGACTATTAATATGGTTGGGACAATTAATTTTACATATATTTTTTATTTATAACCTTCTTTATCATTAATATTAAACTGCATTGGTAGTTAATGCAGATGATTAATTAGAGATAAAACATAGAAACAAAAAAAAAATTAAATGTATGCTCAATTTAGTGAACGGCCTATATTTGTGTGATGGACGAAAATGAAATGCTGGAATATCTTTGTGGGACGGATGAGAGTAAATATAACCTTTTGTCTTTATATTTTACTTCAAATTAAATGTAAAATACTTTTAAAAAGAATTATATTTTAAAAAAAGAAAATGAGGTTAAAAGGGTCATTTTAACAAAAAAATTGATAAATTTAGATAATAAGGTCCATTTTGCAAGGATTAGCATACGTTAAGGTTGAAATCGCCAAGTTAAAAACGATAGGGTCCATTTCCGTAATACTAACAAATGATAGGGTCTATTGGCGCAAATTACCCAATTTTCAAATGTTTACATTAGACAATTTTTATACCGTACACTACATTTAATAATAATGCCAGGTATTCAATATTTGTAATTTTTTTTTTTTTTAATACTAAGTGTGCGTCTAACAAGGATCAAAACTAAATCAACTATGATGCGAGCGGGAAATGGATTGGACAGTTGGAGATGATGATATTTTTAACTGTTTGGGGGTGGGGGTGGCGACACGTAAATCTCGGAAAGCGCATGTGCCGCGGATCCCGGTTCGATGTCATGAAGATTTTGCTCAGTTTCGGTCTGTTTTCATGATGTTGACTAATCTACAACCAGACAAGATTCATGACAACCACTCCCCAATGAATTGGTATCTGAAAAGACGATGAAGATATAACGTCTAACGAACGAATATTTTTCCAAATTCCTGAAAACCGAAACCAGAATGAGACTACCGATTTAGCATCGTATGCTGTGGTGGCGTATATTATGACATGCACTTGAGGAACCGCTATGATATGATGTGTCCTAATATATGTTAAATGGCCAAGTTTTAGGGTGGGTAATGGGTTAAATTTGACTGGTTTTGGTTCAAAACCAACTCAACTCATTTTTATTTGAGTTGAGATACTATATAATCAACCCAACTCAATTATTGATAGAAACCAAATCAACTCAAACCGCTTCCAGTTGACTTGGGGCGGTTTGGGTTGAGTTTTATACCCATTTACGTTAGTTTTAAACCTATTTTCTGAAGCCAATGTCATTTCAAATTATGATGTACGCAAGCTAAAACTTGAGAGTATCTGTATGAGTAGTTCCCAAGTGAGCTACAAAGGTTTTGAGCTTTTCCTAGAGATTGTAAAAGTGTAAATATTTCATACACCAGATACACTTATTGATTTGTCCATTTACTGGATGCTGTATCATTTTATTTATTTATTTGATGACATAATGATCTTTATTTTTTCCAGCAAAAAAAAAAAAAAAAGGAAAGTGACATGACGTGAGGTTTGAAGTATGAAGAAAATGAATTGAAATGAAATTATTTTTATGTGGAAGTGTGCGAATGAAATTGATCACTTCTAATGTTAGTTAATATCTCAGCGCTTAAACCTTATCTCATTTTCACATTCTATTGTAACAATGAGTTCAATTGGTTTTTTTTTTGTTTTGACAAAACCAGCCCAACAACCCAAACCAATAAGAAATAAAAACCGAGATATTAAAACCAACCCAATCCATTCTTATTAAGGAGCCAAATCAACCCAACCCAACCCAATTTGTAGTGGGTTGATTTGGTGGATTGGGTTGGTTTTTGAGAATTTTGCCCACCCCTAGCCATGTGAACTGCACCTTATGGTGTTATAAATATAGTGTTATATCATTTGTAAGTAATTTCACTCCAAGGAAAAAAAACAGAGCATAGGGAGGGGTGGGAATTATTTTCCATGGCAAACCGATTAAAATATGCTTTAAGGGATTTGTACCATGAATTACATCGGTCAACGAAGATGAATTTTCTTTATGTATGAATCTTTCAAAAAAGAAAAGAAAAAAGACTAAAGAGATCATATCCTGATTTAGTCTTTGAATTCGCTAATTAATATTACATATTACTTTGATTATCATGTGAGTTAAAAAATACTCTCGAGCGTGAAAGTAAACCAACTTATATGAAGGATCTAAATTAGGAATGAACACCTGTTTACATACATCGAGTATTCATTATTTAAAAAATGCCCAACTCTATTCAGGGGAGCCCCCCTCCCTCCCCCCTTTTTGGGGGGTGTGGTTTATACTTCTAGGCTTAACTCTCTCTCTCTCTCTCTCTCTCTCTCTCTCTCTCTCTCTTTTGATACACGGGGATATAAGAGGGGAGAGAAATTAAGATGTGTATATGTGGTTCAAATTTAAAGATTTCATGTTCAGAATGGAGAATTCACGGTTCAATGCTTTTCTAAGCATCCAGTAAATTTGTTGCTAGCCCTCTAGGAAGAAAATTTTTAGTCGGCCTTCCCTCTATTGATATATCGTCAATTGTCTAATTAGTTAAAAAATTTTGAAATATGATATACTTGGTGATATATCATTGGACGTGAGCAAATTTTATAAGGCACAAAGTGAGCATTTGAAAATTTATGCTACCCACATAGCTCTATTGGCGATGCTCTAACCCGCTTCAATTCTATCAAAAAGTGTATAGACAAAAATGCAAAAAACTAAAGTAATTGTAAAAAATTACATAATATTGCAAAAATATTTTAATGCAATATTGTGCCCTCGTGATCATATAGTGCGCCATCATTTGTTATATAAAATATTTGAGTCCCTGTATAATAACAACAAATGATGGTGTGCTATATCAGTATGGTGGCACAATAAGCAGTCATCGTGATTGCACAATAGGAGGAAATTACGCGAGTTATTGTGCCCAGCAAGTTTTTTTCCATTTTTACTCTAATAGTTTTTTGTTGCTAAAAATATTGTGTACTTTGCTATTATGTTTTTTTTATGTTATTTTGTTATTTTATTTAATGTTATTTTTACTCCCCCACCTTGCTGTGCCCCGGTCGCCCCACCCCTGCTGACTGGAATTTAGCTAGTAGTCGGCGATCGAAATCTATAGGGTTCCAACTATTTTTTTTTCTTATTTTCATTTTCATTTTTTCTCTTTTTTATTTATCTCTCATTCTTTTTAAATTTTTTCTTTTTCGTTTTCATTTTTTTTTGGCGCTGTTGATGGAATCATCATCCCTTTTTTTTTTTGCTTTTTTCTTTGTTTTTCATTTTTTTTTTAATAAACAATATTTTCACGCTCAAAGGTTCATTAAATTATATTATCTGTGCAATAAGTTATATTATTTTTTGTAACAAACTATGTATATTATAACAATATATGTATTTTTTGTCTAATAATCTATGTTATTAAACAATCTATAATATTTATACAACAAGCTAATATAGAACACATGACAAAATAGATCGAGGGAGACTTGGACCGAAATTGGTTGAAATTTGGGTGTTTTGGCATTCGATGTAGAATTTAGCGTAAAATATCTTCTCTGAAGCGGAACGACGAGGCGATCGAGACTATTTTTTATGATTTTGGCCATCCGAGGTCGTTTCTCCTTCAAATTTATGATTTTCTATTTTTCTATTTTTTCTGATTTTTTTATAATTTATTTGTTTTATTTTTTACTATTGGCCTTGGCTACATCTCTTCAAATACTATTCAGACTTGTTTTAATGATTCATTACTGAATAATAACATGTGTTATTTGTATAACAAACTATATTATTTGTCCAACACGTTATGTTATGTGTGAAACATGTTATATTATTTATATAACAAGCTATGTTATTTGAGTAAGAAGTCTTGTTATTTCTGTAACAAGATATATTGCGCGTGTGACAAGTTATATTATTAAACAGTCTATGTTGTACAACAAACCATCTTTTCCTTACAACCAATTGTAAGTCACTTTTTGGTAAATGCCAAATTATTATTATATAATTTTTTTAAAACAAAAAGTTACATGGCACCCACTTTTTTGTGTAAATCTATAATTTTAATTTGTGTGTGACGTTGAATTTAAAAAGTTACATACAACGTGACTTTTTCCAATTATTCTTAGTCAACTGTGTAGTAAATACTAAATAATCATTATTCGACTTTATTTATATGTTAATTTTAAAAAAATTGTGAAAATTTTCAATAATTAATCATTTTCTTTGAAAAAAAAAAAAGAAATGTTAATGAAATGGGCCGCATGGTTTAGGTAGAAAGAGTCATGAGCCCAGATTTAACCCATTATGTTTTAGCTGGGTTACTTGGTTTATTTTTTGTGGACTAAGGCCCAAAAGTTTCTCTCCACATGTTGGCGGCCTAATAAAGCCCGTTTTACTTACGCCACTCTGATTTGTAGCCCAGCATCTCTATAAGCCTGGCCCCAAGTTTTTGTGGGCTATGAATGGACCTCTTCTTCTAGCAGTGGCAAGGCCCATTAAATCTTCACTTATTTTTCGCCTTTGACCGGAAGTTCTAAATCTTGAAGTTCTTACCAAATAGATCTCCAAATTTCTTTTGGGTGTTTGATTCTTATTATAATCTCCACTTTATAATTTCACATAACATTAATTTAATTATAACTGCACATCTCATCACTCAATTCTCCGTATAAACATAATAATTTTCTAACAGCCACGTGGATGCCGCTATGACACCTTGTTGTGACATTGGGTGCTATAAACAACACTCTAATTGGAGTTAAGAATATTTTTGTTCACAAACATATAAATGGAAGTGAAAATGATCAAATGTCAGAAAACATCCTACTTGACGTGCCAATATTGAACAACAACTGAGCTCTGGGTTGAACAACATTGAACATCCCACATTTTGTTCAACTTTCGCACCCACGTGTTTGAAAAAGGACTTGAAATGAAATCGCAAAGTGGTGCAACGTGTTTTTGGTGGGAAAAAAGGTAAGAGAGTCAAAGTAGTGTTCGGTATATATATTTCAGAGGGGTTGATTTGCAGGGAAGGGGCCAGGACTAGCTGGAAGCAGGCTTACCTCCATTAATACAGACTTTTTATCAACTGTACAAACTGTCCCTCCAATTGCAACCAACCAACACAACCCTAATCCAGTTTGCTGATGCAATGCTTACTTTAACAATCTGACATTAGAGACTTTTATTAATCACTACCCTTCTCCCCTTGGGGTTGGGTGGGGTGGTGTGGGGTATCTTTGGAAATGAGAAAAAGAAAGAACTGGAATTATGAACAGCATTGTTATTTGTCTGTTTCTTGGAGAAACTTTATGTATTATTGACTATGAAGAACATAAATGAGCATTACAGATTGTTTCTTCTTTTGTTAGTAACACCCCAACCCCATCAACTAACTTGTTTGAATGAACAAAACGGAGAAGCTTTTCTGCAGCAGTTATACTCTATATAGATGTGATTAAAGTAGGTCTTTGTTACATGTATTAAATATCCCTAATATTTACGGTAAAAAGTTACAGAATTATATCAGGTGGCAGTACTATATATTTGGGACGGTTATGTCTCTTAACAAGATGACCTAGGATACCATGCTCCTGGACATCAACAATCGTTTTCTTTCCATTGTCATTTGTTGTTTATGTCGGGGGTGGGGTGCAACTGTGCAAGCGTAAATGGCCAAAATTCATCTACACAGAATTGATACAGATGAAAAATCTCCAAACAAAAATCGAAGACTGTCCTTTTAAATAGTAGGTACATTTACATCACTGTGTCAAAACATCTCCTAAAATCCCCAAACTACCCCATGTTCTTGTATTTTGTCTTCTTTTTAACGTTAATGTTTGACGTCAGCTATATATGGTACACAACAGTTGAGGACAGTTCTGTATTATTGTAGGTGTATTAACTCTCTCTCTCTCTCTCTCTAGCTAGCTTAGCTAGCCTTCATTTTACCATTTTTCTGCTACGACTTGTTCACATCTGCCAAAATCATGGGAAACTGTAAAAAATCAACCTTTACTTACTATTTTTAGTATTTTTAAATATATCTGATTTTGCATTAATGTTGTTACAGATATACTGACTGTTTATTCAAGATTTTTAGCACTGTTTTTTGTTACTTTACTGCGTCACGGCCCATTGGAGTTTTTTGGCTTGTCTACACACGATAGTCACCACATTGCATGTTATGGCTCAACCAATTGTAATGACTCGTGGAATTGAACCCTACTCGCGTGACCGATAAGACTTGCATGACACTGTCGATCGAACAAGTCATAGACATATATAAAGCTTGATGTTACGTTGCGTTTGGCTGCCGCGTCTAGAGCCGTCGGGTTCGGGCCGATGCGGGCACAATTTTGAAACCTTTGATTGGAGGATCCTATGATAAGATTGGAGCAATCACACGTCTCTCTTTCTCTCGTATGTATATATTTCACTGTGGGGCACTCAACTGCACACAAGTAACATGTATTCTTTTTTCATTTCTAACGAGTTTTTGTCAGGTTTTTGTATGATTGCTTCCCCTTTTCTCCACAGTAAAAAATTATTTATTTTGTTGATTAATTACTAGTACTGTTCACTCAATATCCCCCATGAATAGGATCCCTGCTACACAGTTTCGAATTTTCTCTTTGAAGTGAAATCACAAGCTCTGAATTTGAGAAGATAATTGTTCCTTGTTCAAGGGTGAAGGACTTCATATGGTGGTGTCTGCTTTCTAATGAGTCAAATTTAGCTGTGTATAAGAAGCCGTACTGTAAATTAAAATCAGTCAAGTCACATGCTAATTATAAAACTCTCATACTATGTCACCGTTCATGGATAAAATTTGAGAAAGAGAAGACATTGTACTTCACCGTATAAGAAGCTAAACTGGTGGGCGACCTTATATTCCCTTTGTAGGAATCTAGGTCGCAGGAACCACAGTCGTCGAGATTTTAGATTCTGGCAAGATTATGCCATTTGGTGCAATTTGTTATCCTTTTTCCGGGTTGAACTTTTCTTGTTTTTACGGACAACCTCAAATACTTCTCGTAGTTGATTGTGCTACTTATCATTGAATAAACCTTTGCACCCAAATATGTAGACATTCAACATCTGCAAATATAGTCTGCCTTGAAGTTGATTGTTACACACATTTCATTTAATAATGGACAGTATCCCTGAAGATTGCAAATAAAATGAAAATTATGTAAGGATGGTTATATTTCTTCTAATTGTGTGGCATATTAGTTAATCCAGTGATCAAGAGTACATTCACTCTATCATCAACTTAAACTTTTAAATAAATAACCTGGTTCAAATTTAGCAAAAATCATGAAAACATTTCGCCTTAAGAATTAAATACAAAATTTAACGTGACTAGCGAACGAAAGAGGATGTTTGGTTGTTGGGGTGTAAGGGCGGGGTGGGGAAGCATAAAAATTGGCCACTTGACACAAGATGCCCCTTGGCACCAAGGGAACTGTCCTGTGCCTTGCGGACAAACTTAACTGATTTTGATGTTATATATACATACATACGGTCTAATTTTCTTGACAATATCAACTTTTTAAGATCTATACATTGATGTTTCATTAACAAACACACAAAACGTTTTGGGATTTTGCCAAATCCCATGTTACTGCTTCAAACTTTGTCTTCTTCTAATTGGGTCCTCTAAAGTGGTGCAAAATTGCAGCTACATACATATATATATCATGCATATATTATTATGATCATCATCATCACCATCATCATCATCATCATCATCATCACCATCATCCTACTTTTTCTTTTTCATGTAATTCCAAGGGAACAGACCCAACAGAATCATGATCTCATGGAGTAGCAAGCACCATATATATATATACCTGGGTCTAATTTTCTCACCACAATTTTATGTATGAGCTTTCCCTTCTTATGATGGGTGAGTGGTTACCGGGTTCAAATTTGTTGACCCCTTTAACGGGATATCTTATAAACGTCTTAATTTTTTAGATATTGATTACCACATGGCTATGGTCAAATGTGGAGCTTACATGTACCTGGGTAAGGAAACGAATTGACAATTAAGTTTAAATGAAGGTCTTCTAATTGAATGCATTGTTCTTGTGTTGTGTTATTGTTTAGCTAAGTGGTTAATTTGACGATATAGACCCTGGTAAAATCAATCAAGCAAAGACTTTTTGCGGTTCTCCTTTTTCCACACCCGCGTGCTGGGGGTGCAGTTCAACAAGAGAAATACTTCAACATTATGTGAAGCAACAGTACAATCTTATTCTAAGTGTACTGAAAACTTAGTACTCTTAAAGTACTGGAATTTTGTCTCACAATCTATAGAAGTTTGGACTGTATGTATATTAACCTTGGTTTTGGGATTTAACAAATCCTAACTTTGTTAGTTAACTAATGCAAATCATGCTGCAGTGCACAAGTAGCAAGTTATGAGAAACTTGGCCCGACATGCTACATGTTGTGCCAATCAAGTTGAGTAACTAACTATACATAATAGTCCCACAAACCTTGTGGGGTTGGTCGAAATCATGTCTGGATAAGCTCAAAAGCCTAACCAGACAATTCCACCTAATCAAGAATGCTAATCAATTTTTTTACCCCAAATCCACGAATACTCATACATTTTTTTTAGCTTACTTTTCTTTCTCGTTTCACAGTTACGTTTGTTATAGGTGACTTCAGTATTATATATTATGAGAGAACTCCTAATACAAAATTCGCTTAGAACCTCTAAAATGTCAAGCTTATTTCAACACATCTATAATTTGATTCTCATAATGAGAATCAAACAAGCATTTAGTACATCCATTTTCTATGGAGATCGTGAGGGTCCCCATTATAGAAACCAACCAGTTATAACTCACATTTAAGTGTTTTTTTTTTTTTAAACAACTATAGTAGAGTTAGGCACCATTAGAGGGGTGGGCTATATGGGCGAACTGTATAGTACACATGACTAAAATACCATTTATAAATATTCTCCAATTTGGAGGAGGCCCACCGTGGGCCTCTAAGCTACGTCATTGAGTCAGTCTCCATGACATATGTCCATAGAAAATTGATAAATGGGTGCATGGATGAGATAGCTAGGCATGAAGGGTAGCGGAGGATGGGAAACCAACAAGCCAAAGAAGTGGATAAAAGAAGGCAAAAGATGGACACGTGAGGTGTTGGTCAGAGGGCACACGTGGGATTGGCAAAAGAAACAAGAAAGCAACAGTTTGAAGAAAAGAGAGAAGAAAGGGATCCCAAAAGTATGTGTAAACAATACTGAAAAGATATGCATCATCACACCAAAATCTCTCTCCAT
The DNA here is from genome assembly GCA_963692815.1 of Nyctanthes arbor-tristis. NCBI lineage: Eukaryota > Viridiplantae > Streptophyta > Magnoliopsida > Lamiales > Oleaceae > Nyctanthes > Nyctanthes arbor-tristis. The sequence continues at coordinate 9,856 of CAVNYN010205938.1, read as the reverse complement.
CATCAAATGTAGTTTTTCTATAGTGTCTATAGTGTCCAATGAATTATGTAACAAATATTTATTAGAACACATTAAGGGGAATGAGGTCATTATCTTTTAATATCTAATAAACACTTGTCATATAATACGTTAGACTCTATAAAATAGTGTCTAATAAACACCATAAAATATATCTCATCACATGTGTATATATAAACATACATATTTCTCTATGTGTGTGTATGTATAGTTTAGTGTGTACTGGACTGCATTATTTATTGGGGACTGGAGGATGGGTTTGATTGTCCTTTCTCATAACTAATCCTGCTCTTCATTTTTGGGGACCTCTTTTTCTATTGGCTAAATTTCAGCAAACGTCCTCCACCTTTGCACACTTGTTCTCAAACTCTCCCCAAAATGGATGAATTTTATCATTCAACCATTATGGCTCGTTTGAAAACCAGTTTAATGGGATTCTATTATAATTGATTAGAGTATCTCCAACCCACCTCTATTGCCATCTCTGCTATAGTGAATTTCTAAATTTGGAGATTCACTGTACAAATAGAGGTGAAATATAAAGAGGCTTGTAATTAAGGAAATGTCATTCTGTAAATTGTAAGCTAGTCCTTATCCTTTTTTTTAACTTTTCGGCATTTATAGTTTTTATATTTTTCAGTTATTTTGGTCCTTATATTTTATTTGTCACTTTTTTTAATCACCTCATATAATTTGAGTTATCTCGTACTTGTTATCTCATTTGTTGATTGCAATAATTATTTATTTCATGTTTATTTAATAGAGTTGTTATCCTATTTGCGACGAAAAAGAAAAGCATCGATTTATGGAAACAAATGTGCATACATTACATATTTTACTACAAGCTAGACTAACTGAGTTAATTATTCGATTAACGACTCAATTATTCATTTAATTATGTTCAATATTTAATTTTTTAATTTGTAAAATATGTTAAATATGTATAAATTGAGTTGAATAGAAAATATAGAGACTTGGATAAAATTTGGAGATTATAGGTTGGAGATGGTTAAAAAAATAGAGATTATAAATCTCTATTTAGAGCACAATTAATTTTTTTTTTTCGGGGGGGGGGGATAGAGTTTCGAATTAGAAATGGCCTTAAGGTTTAAATTTATGTCAAGTGAAAGTACACGGGTGTAGGGAAAATAGAGTTTTGAATTGGAAATGGCCTTAAGGTTTAAGAGGATGTTTGATTCTCTTTATAAATTTGACTTATAAAGAGAAATTATAAGTTGGTAAAATGAGTGGTGGAGATTTAATTGAAATTTGAAATGTGTGGTGATTGTTGAGTAGTTGTCAAATCAATAGTCAAATCATGGTAGGTGAAATTATAAGTTGAAATTATAAAGAAGATCAAACAAGCACTAAATTTATGTCAAGTGAAAGCACACGATAAAAAGTGACATGCCAAAGTTACCAATCCCTATTTCATCTTTATATGGACAATGGATCTTATATAAATAGTCTTACCTGACTAATTGTTATTTCAAATTTCATCTTTAATATAAATAGTTTATGTCATTTCAAATGAAGGAATTTGATCCTTCATTTGAACAGTAGTTTATTACATTTAGTTATAGATTTGGATTTGAATTAAGAATGATTTGCTATTCAAAGAATGAGTCTTTAAATGTATCTTCCATAATTTCCAAATATTCCAAACTTATTATGCCCACCAATGGAAACATTTATCTTCTTTTTTTTTTTTTTTTTGCGCGAGACACACATATATATATATATATATATATAAAAGAAGAGAACGGGACTAGGCAAAACCTACTAAGAGATTTCTTGTATCAATATTATTATATTAAATTAATCAATCTTGAATTCTAATGGGATTATAGTAGAGCTTTTATTCAGATCAGTAATAATTTTTTATCCAATTTTTTAGGCAAACTGAGTTGGTAGTTGCAGTAAATAGTTATATAATTGACCAGAATGCTGAAAATCAATAATAATAATAATGTAGTACCGGTACATATCCCTTCTGCCAACATTAAATGAAAACTTCTGCCCCTGCCTTCATTACTTCTACTCAAACCTGCAAAAAATATTTTGTTGGATACCTGTTAATAGTTTCATTTTCATATAATCTTTTCCTTAGATCATGTCTTGTAGTTACTTGTACTTTAAAAAAAAAAAAATGAGTACATCATTGTAATGAGGTTTTTTCGGATTTGTACAAACTCCTAAAGGTGTAAAATTGTTAGGATTGGTGTTAGGTTTCGGTCCACGGGGCCCTCATTTGGTTCGAGAAATATAATAAGCATACCAGGATATGATATGTTTAATTTAAAAAGTTAAGCGGTTAAAATGAATACATATCTCTAATATCTTATAAATTCATGCTGTGAATCTGTTTGATTCAATTTATGATTGTTGATTTATAAAGAGAAATTATAAAGAGGTGAAGTGAGTGGTGTAAATTTAATATAAGTTTGAAATTAGTGGTTATAAATGAGTAGTTGTCAAATCAGTAGTCAAATCAGTGATAGATGAGATTATAATGTGTTTGGATAAAGAAGATCAAACAGGGCCTTATTATTTCTAATCTTCAATAAGATTATGCTGTTATATAGAAAGCAACATTGCACATTCACTATTGAGTTTGTTTATGATTATGAGGGGATAGTTGTTAAAACAAATTAGCCAAGTTTGATTTATAAACAAATTAGGGGTCCATCAAGTACTAAATATCTGTATCCCCCCCCCCCTTTTACTATTTCAATTAGTCCTTGGGCATAGGATTTAAAAGTTGAACTATCAAATTCTGGGGTAAAAAAGAAAAGAAAAGAAAAGAAAAGGGGAGGGGAAGGTTTTATACAGTGTATTTTATTGTACAAACAGCCCTTAATAATCCTCACAAGTAGAAAGAAATAGACATGTTGATGGGATTGGATGGGAAAGCCATTTACTTGCATTGACAAGTTTGGGGAGATCGGAAGAGCGTCGTGTTGATAAGATTGGTGTCTGTACCGTCTCAAAGCAAAAAATCAGTCCCTCACCCTCCTCTCTTTCTTGTCATTGCTCTGAGAGACAGCCCAAAACCCTCAAACCCTACTCACTACCCATCTCTCTATAGGGAGCCATAGTTTTTATGCAAGAAGAAATTACACAACTCGTCAAGGTTCATCTAGTTATAAGCAGTATTAGACGTGATTAAACACTATTTACTGTGAAGTATGAGAATATGTTAAAAAGAATTACGACGTTATCCAATCGAGTACTTCTTATCAACATTTGTAAGAGATCGGAAGAGCTATTGAATTCCGATTTCGGCATATGGGAGAACTTAGGATGGATATTTAGAAGCTTTTGAAGTGTATTTTGTTTCAATGACTCATATATAAAATATTGTGGAATTTATTTATGTTTTAGAAGGTAAGAAGTGATGTAGTTGAAGCACAACATAAGCAAATTTGCGTTTTTCATCTGTCATAAAACGTACACAAATCTCAAAAGTAGAGACAATATTTGATTCTAACACTTTCTATATCAAATTCATGTATTGTAAATTTCGTATATAAAAGTTTGAAAGGTCTTAGAATTAATCATGTATCTAACAGATATTACTCAAAAAAACCAATAGTACGTATCTAATTGTCGTTATTTTAAATTACAAGTTCTAGAAACGAACACTAGAATTAACGAAAATAATAATAATCATCCTAACAATATGAGGCAAAAATAGAAATATATTCATTAGTAAAATGTGGGGAATATATATATATATATATATATTTCCTATGGTCAAAATGAATTAATAATATTTCCTTAATCACTGAAACACACTCTCTAAATGTTGAAAGAGAGAGGAAGGGTGTGGCCCTATGTAGAGGTTTCTGTTAGAAACACTTTTGTGCTGCCAAAGTTTTCACAATCCTACAGCGGAAACTCGGTTTCTCCCTTCATTTCACCATCTGTCAAACCTTTCTTCTTCCCTAAACTCCTTTTTTTGCCTTATCTGATCATCCATGAAGCTTATGACCTTGTAACAGTGTACAATTTGTCAGAAAAGAAATTTTTCATTTTTTTTTTTAAATTTACGAAAAGAAAAAATGGCAAATAAATGCATTATATATCCACCAAACACCCCAAATGGGACTAAGACTTGTTATTCAACCCCTCCTCCTTCAATGGTAGGAATGTTTTTTGCTGATTTGAGCTCTCTTTCCATTAACCCCATTTCTTCTTCTCAAGAGGGCTCTACGGATCATTTGGATGAAGGGAGGCAGAACAATTTATGGGGTAAAGCCTCTGATTCAAGTGATGGTTCCATTGATCTAAATGCAAACTTGAATGAAGAAGATGAGATGAACCACATCCATGCATTGGGCAGTGGCAAGGACTCAAATTCTAGTGGCCAATCAAAACTTTGTGCTAGAGGACACTGGAGACCAGCAGAAGATGCAAAGCTCAAGGAACTTGTTGCCCTTTATGGTCCCCAGAACTGGAACCTCATTGCTGAGAAGTTGGAAGGAAGATCAGGTAAAAACTAAGAATATCAGAGAACAACCACTATTTTCTTGTACAATGTTTTTCTTTCTGATACTTTTGAGTTGGTTTTGCCTTTTCAATTTTCTAGGCAAGAGTTGTAGGTTAAGGTGGTTTAACCAGTTGGATCCAAGGATAAACAGAAGGGCATTTACTGATGAAGAAGAAGAAAGACTAATGGCTGCTCATAGACTGTATGGTAACAAATGGTCAATGATAGCAAGGCTGTTTCCTGGAAGAACAGACAATGCAGTCAAGAACCATTGGCATGTAATAATGGCTAGAAAGTATAGGGAGCAATCCAGTGCTTTTAGAAGGAGAAAAATGGGCCAATTTGTTTGCAACAAAAGACCAATGGAAGATGATCTTCCCCTCTTTTCTCCAGATTCAGCTATTAAAATTGAACCACCAACATTGTCACCTTATTGTGTCAACTCCAATAGAGCTTTCACTGATATCCCTGTTAGCGGCATCGACGGCAGGGGTAGTAGTGGTGGAGCAACTCCCAGCCACCATATTCATACTCCTTTCAGTGGATTTTGGGCACCTCAGGCATCTTTTGGTCTCTTTCCTCCTATAGGTCTTTTATTCCCCCTCTTCCATTAAATTCTTGTTCATTTTTTCTTTATCTTTAAAATCTTGTTCTTGTTGATACTGTCAAGTCTAGTTCTGATGTTTGTTTTTTCATTCATACAGGCTCAATTTCAAGTGAGATGATGTCAATTTTTGAGCAGCGAAAATCTTGGGATAGCGGTAGTCCAGTGGTTGAAACCAGCGTTTTACCAATACATCACCATTACCCTCCCCAAATGACTGCAATACAACAGTTAAACTATCACTACCCATCAGATTTCACAGCATCAGCACAGCAAGTTTCAATCACTGAACATACTACTGCATCAACATCAAGTCCTACAGAGGAAAGAAATGGCAACCAGAGAGAGGCCATGGCACCACCATTTATAGACTTTCTTGGAGTTGGAGCCATTTAAGCTGAATTTGGTTTCTGGGGTTCACTTTTTAAAGCTGGAATGCTATGGTTTTTCATATGCTAACTTTTTAGTTTTTAGTGGTTGTTTTGAAGTCTAGAGTGAGAATATCAAAAAAAAAAAAAAAAAAGAACAGTAGAAATTCTTTTGAGTCTGGTAACAAGGAAAATGATGAAAAAAACCAATATCTCTTTTTGAGTCATGTCTCTAACCATTCCTTAGTTGAATGGAACTGTTGAGAAATGTGAAACAATTAATAATCACTCTGTGCTACTTGGTCGAGGCTATATATCACGTCACGTACTGGGTACCAAACATATTAGACGTATGTATGAACTAACGATATCTCTCTCGGTAACAATTACAAGAAACGATGGAGAACGCAATTAAAGACACAGAAATTTGACAGTGGGGGGATATGAAGAAGAACATCCTTTTCTCATGGCAAAAATTCTGGTCCTAAAACACCAAAAAGTCTTTGTTAACAAAATTTGCATTGATTGTGGTAACTGTGTAGCATCCTTGCTCCGGCAGAATCTTCTGAGAAATTCATGCCAACCACATGGGATCATAAACTTGAAAGTCTCAAAGCTTTTGTTCATGATAACAACCCACCCCCACCCCCACCCCCGCCCCGGCTTAAGATACCAGAAACCTGAAACCACAGACCAAACGCACGCGCACTGGAAAGGGTACATGATTTATCCGTGGATACTGTAACTTTAGTTTCTTGTAACTTTGAGGTTTTTATAATGTCTGTACAGAATCAAGAGCAAAATTATTCTTCATAGAGTGGTGGCAAACCCATATTTAGCTTCCAACCAACTAGCATATAACTTGTACTTTTGGACGAAATATCACAAAAGACATAGGATTAGGGCACTTGGCTACAAATCACTGCTACATAATAATCATTTTATTATTATTCCGCCTACTATGGTGGTTATATGGCCTAAAGAATCAAGTAGGATAGAAACAAGAGCATCAATAGCAAGGATATGGAAGTGCCCCCGTAGTTGATAGCGTCCAACTAGTATGAGGATTTGAGATTTGGTTATACTGTTATGCGGTGATTCTTACCGTAAGAGAATACAAAGAGAGCAGGAAAAAGATTAACAGAGAAGGAGAATTGAAGTGTGAGGACCGATATACATTCATATATAATAATTTGGGCCAGTATGAAAGAAAAATCTCCCTTACAGTCAATAATAAATAAAACATTGACCATCTCGAATACAAGTATATTGACTTATGTTAATTATTCTTAGGTTTCTTGTTCAAATCTATGACCAAACTGGCTTTGATAGCCGACTAAGTCTAATCCAATAATGGGACTCTCTATCTCAATCCAAAAGTACTTCATCAGGAAACATAGGGACAACGAGAAGCTTGAGATATGTATATGTGGTTTATGGAGTTATCATTAATTTGAAAGTAATATGACGTGTGAAAAATAAGGTACTTTATTTCGTGTTATTATTATTATTACTATTTTTTTTTTCTTTTGCTGTTTAACTTCATGTTCGTGCTGTGTAACACGACATAGAACCGTCCCAAGTATGAATGCGGTGAAGAATCTTATGAAAATTTTCTACCACCCATATAGGTGCGTTATGACATCCAAAAGGCGATGTGGCTGTATATATGAATGCTATGTGACTTTATATATTCGTGTGACGTACATACATATAACCGCATAACTTATATGGACAATTTTACTAAGAAAACACCGCGCGTTTTTTATTTGAGAGTCCTTTTGATAAGAGATAGATAGACTTTTTGCTTGGAAATGGAAAATTTTGTCAACCGGGGTTTTATCAACTTGTTAATTCTTCCCCATATAATTACTTCTTGCATCTCACAAATATAGGCTTGTTTTTCTTTTTCATCCGTCCCAACCACTTTCCATGTAAAAATGTATAGTTGATACTTGATATCTTAGTTGTTCTATACACCCTTATTTAATGTGCATAATTATCAACGAAATATGATTAGTAAAGTGAAATAATTAGCAAAGTTCTAATTATACTTTTTCAACAACATTAATGAGAGTTTTCTTAATCATTGTGAGAAAAAATTTAGAGTACGCTTATATTTGTGAAGCAGAGGGAGTAATAAACGACGCTCTTCCGATCTGGCTAATATTTTGATATTTGCAGAAGCTCAAGGCCGGACATATGGTCAGCAAAGCCCAAGCAAAGCTCAACAAATGAGCCATATAGCGACTAGGCTTGGTCGACAAATGAGCCATATACCAAAACTAGACTGATTGTTTCATGTTCGGTTAAGGTCCAGCCATATTTGGGTTTGGAGATCGGGACTAAAAGTAAAGGGGTCTTTCAGAAAATACATGCCTAAATTTAGTTTATTCAAAAGATACTTGGCATATGTTTCAAATTCCAAAAATACTAGATAACATACTGTGTTACACAAATAACAAATATATTACTTTTTTTAAATATTTTTATTATTTTTTCTCTTTAATAAATATTTTTTTAATACCCACACCCCATCCATATCCACCCCCACTCGACCCACAACCCATCCCTCTCTCGCCGGCCGGCCACCGGCATCCGGGTACCTGTCGGTCAAATTCTGGTAGATGTCCGGCCAGTCGGCCAAATTCCGACAACCCTGTCAGCTGGATTTTTTTTTCTTTTTATGATTTTTTTATTTTATCTTTTCTTATTTCCCTTTTTTTCTTTGTTTTTTCTCTTTTATTTTTAATTATTTTTTCTTTTTAAATTCATATAATATTAATTGTTCTACGTTTTAATTCATTTAATGGATGATGTAAACTATTTTAATATATATTGTTATACAAATAACATAACTTGTTAAATAAATAATATAACTTATTAAACAAATAACATAGATTGTTATACAGAAGCATAGTTTTTTATACAAATAACACAAATGTTTAACAACATATATTGTTACATACATAACAAATCTTATTACACAAATAACAAGACTTGTTGTGCAAATAACGTAGCTTGTTTCGCACATTACATACTTGTTACATAGTGTGTTACGCACATAACATGACGTGTTGAACAAATAACATAGTCTGTCATGCATATAACATAGATTGTTATCAAGCAATAAATCATTAAAACAAGTTTGAACAATATTTAAATTGCTGTAGACATGCCCTAAGATAAAAAAAATTATAAAAAAAAAAAAGATAAACAGAAAACCGTAAATTTAAAGGCCTAAACGATCTCGGATTGCCGAACTGATGGTTTGATCACCTCATTGTTCTGCTTCCGGGACCCAAATTTCAACTTGATCTTCGATCCAATTCTCCCTCGATCCATTATACAATGTGTTCTACATTAGCTTGTTACGTAAATAATATAAATTGTTCAATAACATAAGTTAACATATATTGTTACAGAAATAACAAAACTTGTTACCAAAAATAACATGACTTGTTGCACATGTAATTTTGAATATGAAAATATTGTTTATCATATAGCAAATTTTGTCAAGAAATTGTTACAGGAAAAAGAGAAAACGAAAAACAAAGAGAAAGGCAAAAATAAAAATGAAAAAAAGAAGAAGAAGAGTCTGAAAACATCGCCGGAAAAATGAAAAGGAAAAAGAAAAAAATTAAAAAAATGAGGGAAAAGGGAAAAACAGCAAAAAAATAAAAAAAAATCACCGGAATCAGGCTGACAGGGATGGGGTGGTTATGGTGGGGGGGTGGCGGCGTCGGGGTGTTTAAGGATGGGTGAGTAAAAATAGCATAAAATAAAATCATAAAATAACAAAATAACATAGAAAAATAACAACACAATATATTTGGGGAAAAAAGTACGACACAGTAAATATGAAAATTCATGGCTGCGTACAATAACCGATGCAAATTCCCCAAAGTGGTAATTAGCCGAAACCTACCCATTGACCATTATAATTTGATTAATACTCTCAATTATAACTATTTTAGTTTTTGTAGTAGTTATTGAAAACAAATTGCAAAAATACTTACATTAATAATATTTTAGAAAAAATTAAAAAAGGGAAAACATCAAACAAATTACAAAAAAAAAAAAAATCAATGCAAATACTAAAAATAAGACTCATGTCTTAATTAAAACTCTAACATTCTCTTTCATCTCATGTTATTATCAGTTACAACCGTCATCTCCATCTCTTCAAACACGACATCAAATTCGGCACTAAGAGCATAATCGAATGAGGAAAAACTTCTAATAATTTCATACGAACAATCGGGGGGAAGAGGGTCGTACCACGTTGATTTCAACGCTATTTTTTATTTCATTATTATTGTTGTTGTTGTTGTTATTATTATTATTATTATTGTTATTATTATTATTTTGTCT
>CAVNYN010205937.1:0-50501 GCA_963692815.1 Nyctanthes arbor-tristis | reverse complement strand
AATAGTTCTCGGCCTTAGATAGTTTTTCTAGCTATTTGAATTACAAGACTCACAACTAATCATAAAATGATTTGTTGAAAGATACATGACTTGTTCTAGCTTTAATGGAAAAGTAAATAGCATCATGTAGATTTCTAATGGTTTTTCAACGGAATGATTCATGGAGTTACATGGCGTTTCTCGCTTTTTGGAGGACAAGACTCGTAACTATCTATGGATAATTTATTAAAAAAGATGGGGCCCCGTTCTTTTCTTAATCGACAAGTAAATAGGCCCATGAAGTTTTCTAAAAGTTAATTGAGTATAACGGAATGATTCTTAGGCTTAAATGTTTTTTCTAGCTACATAAAGTATAAGACGCATAACTGTCAACGGAATGATTCTTTAAAAGAGATATTGCTTGTTTGATCTTTAAAGGACAAGTAAATAGCCCTGTGCAGTTTTGAATGGTTGGATGAGTACAGTGGAATGATTCGCGTGGTTAGATAGTTTTTCTAGCTATTTGAAGTGCAAGACATGTAACTATCCACAGAATAATTTATTAAAAGAGATATTGACCCGTCCTAGTTTTCAAGGACAAGTAAATAACCTCATGCAGTTTGTAATGGTTAGACGAGTGCAACATAATGATTCATGGATGTAGATAGGTTGTCTCACTATTTGAAGCACAAGACTCTCGACTATCGTTAAATCTACATGGCTAGTTCTATCTTTAATGGAAAAGTAAATAACCCTGTGTAGATTTCTAATGGTCATTCAACAGACTGAATCTTGGAGTTAGATAGCTTTTCTATCTATTTGAAGTATAAGATGCGTAACTATCTATAAATTGATTCCAAAAAAGAGATATAACCCCGTTCCTTCCTTCATGGACAAATATATCCCCCTGTAGTTTTCCAATAGTTAGATAAGTTCAACAGAATGACTTGCATATTTAGATAGGTTATCTCTCGAGTTGAAGTACAAGACTTGCAACTATCCAAGTAATGATTCCTTAAAAGTGATATGGCCATGTTCTTAATGGACAAGTAGATAACCCCATGAAGTTTTCTAATGGTTAGGTGAGTACAACGGAATGATTCTCGTCCTTAGATAGTTTTTATAGCTATTTGAATAACGAGACTCGTAACTATTAAGGAAATGATTCCCGAAAAGAGTTGTTGCCTCGTTCGTTCATTAAAGGACAAGTTTAGAGCCATATGTAGTTTTCTAAAGGTTAGATGAGTATAACGGAATCATTCACGCTATTAGATAGTTTTTCTATGAAGTACAAGACGTGTAACTATCTATAGAATGATTTCTTAAAAGAGATTTTGCCTAGTTCTATTTTTAAAAGATAAGTAAATAGTATCGTGTAATTTTCTAATGGTCAAATGAGTACAACAGAATGATTCACAGACTTAGATAGGTTTTCTCGCTAATTGAAGTAAAAGACTCGTAACTATTCGCGAAATAATTCTTTAAAAAAGATATAGCTTTTCTTAATGAACAAGTAAATAGTCTTGTGAAGTTTTCTAATGGTTAGATTAGTTCAAGTAAAAGATTTGTAGTGTTAAATAGGTTTTCTCGCTATTTGAAATATAAGAAGCGTAACTAAAATATAAAAAGCGTAACTATCCACATAATGATTCGTTAAGAGATATGGTCCCGTTCTTTCGTTAATTGACAAGTCCTGTATAATTTTCTAATGGTTAGAAGAGTACAACTGAATGATTTGCGGTATTAGATAGTTTTTCTAGCTATTTGAAGCACAAGATGCTTAACTATCCACGTAATGATTCCTTAAAGGCGATATTGTCCTGTTCTATCTTAAGGACAAGTAAATAGCCTTGTATAGTTTTCTAATGGTTAGATGAGTACAACGGAATGATTCAAAGACTTAGATAGATTTTCTTCCTATCAAAAAATTATTTGTTAAAAGATACATGGCTCGTTCTATCTTTAATGTACAAGTAAATAACCCCCTGTAGATTTCTAATGGTTATTCTTAGATAGCTTTTCTTGCTATTTGAAGTACAAGGCGCGTAACTCTTCATGGAATGATTCCTTAAAAGAGATATAGCCCCGTTCTTTCCTTAATGGACAAGTAAATAGCCCTGCAAAGTTTTCTAAGGTTTAGGTGAGTATAACAGAATGATCCTCAGGCGTAGATAGTTTTTCTAGTAATTTAAAGTACAAGGCGCATAACTATCTATGGAATGATTCCTTAAAAGTGATATTGCCCGTTGTATCTTTAAAGGACAAGTAAATAGCCCCATGTAGTTTTCTAATGGTTGGATGAGTAAAACGGAATGATTCATGCCCTTAGATAGTTTTTGTAGCTATTTGAAGTATAAGACACGTAACTATCCGCGGAATGATTCCTTAAAAGACATATTTCCCTGTTCTATCTTTAAAGGACAAGTAAATAGCTTCGTGTAGTTTTCTATTGGTTAGACATGAACAACAAAATGATTCACAAACTTAGATAAGTTTTCTCATTATTTGAACTACAAGACTCGTAACTATCCACAGAATAGTTTCTTAAAAGAGATATAGCCCCGTTCTTTTCTTAATAGGCAAGTAAATACAAGATGCGTAACTATCCACAGAATCATTTCTTAAAAGAGATGTGGCCCCATTCTTTCTTAATAGATAAGTAAACAGCCCTGCGAAGTTTTCTAATGGTTAGGTAAGTGCAACAGAATGATTCTCGGGCTTTGATAGTTTTTCTAGCAATTTAAAGTACAAGATGTGTAACTACCCACGGATTGATTCCTTAAAAGTGATATTTCCTAAAAATGATTTGTTAAAAGGTACATAGCCCATTCTATCTTTAATGGACAAGTAAATAGCCTTGTGTAGATTTCTAATAGTTATTCAATGGAATGATTAGTAGAATTTGATAGGTTTTCTCGCTATTTGAAGTAGAAGACGCGTAACTATCTACGGAATGATTCTTTAAAAGAGTTATAGCCCCTTTCTTTCCTTAATGGACAAGTAAATATCCCTGTGTAGTTTTCTAATGGCTAAATGTAAACAACAGAATGACGTGAACCATTTGGAATGGTTCACGGAGTTAGATAGGCTTTCTTACTATTTGAAGCACAAGACATGTAACTATCTATGGAATAATTCCTTAAAAGAGATGTGGCACTGTTCTTTCTTTAATGGACAAGTAAATAGCCCTGTGTAGTTTTCTAATGGTTAGATTCAATGGAATGATTCTCGGGGAAGATAGTTTTTCTAGTTATTTGAAATATAAGAGGTGTAACTATCCATAGAATGATTACTAAAAAGATATATTGCCCCATTGTATCTTTAAAGGATAAGTAAACAACCTCGTGTAGTTTTTTAATGGTTAGATGATCATAATGTAATGATTCACAGAGTTAGATATATTTTCTCACTATTTGAAGTACAAGACTCGTAATTATCCAGAATAATTATTTCTTAAAAGTGATATGACCCTGTTCTTTCCTTAATGGGCAAGTAAATAGCGCCGTGCAATTTTTTAATGATTAGATGAGTTCAATGGAATGATTTGCATAGTTAGATATGCTTCTTTGCTATTGGAAGTACAAGACGTGTAACTATTCAGGGAATGATCCCTTAAGAAATGTGGCCTAGTTCCTTCCTTAATGGACAAGTAAATAGCCTAATGTAGTTTTCTAATGGTTAGATGTAAACAACGGAATGATTTGCGGCCTTAGATAGTTTTCCTAGTTATTTGATGTACAAGACGTGTAGCTATCTACTGAATAATTCTTTAAAAGAGATATTGGCCCATTTCCATCTTTAAAGGACAAGTAAGTAGTCTCGTGTAGTTTTTGAATGGTTGGACTAGAACAACGAAATGATTCACGGACTTGCATAAGTTTTCTCGCTATTTGAAATACAAGACTCACAAATAATCATAAATGATTTGTTAAAAGTTACATGGCCCGTTCTATCTTTAATGAACAAGTAAATTATCCCGTGTAGATTTCTAATAGTTATTCAATGGATTGATTAATGGAGTTAGATAACTTTTCTTGCAATTTGAAGTAGAAGACATGTAACTATCTTCAGAATGATTCCTTAAAAGAGATGTAGCCCAATTCTTTCCTTAATAGACAAATAAATATCCTCATGTGGTTTGATAATTGTTAGACGATCTCAATGGAATGGTTCACATAGTTAGATAGGTTTTCATGCTATTGGAAGTACAAGATGCATAAGTATCCACAGAATGATTCCTTAATAGAGATGTGGCCCTGTTCTTTCCTTAATGGACAAGTAAATAGCCCCTTGAAGTTTTGTAATGGTTATATGAGTACAACATAATGATTCTCTAGCATAGATAGTTTTTAAAGTTATTTGAAGTATAAGACGGGTAACTATCTACAAAATGATTCCTTAAAAGGGATATTACCCTATTTTGTCTGTAAAGAATAAGTAAATAGACTAGTGTAATTTTCTAATGATTAGATGAGCACAACGAAAGGATTTACATACTTAGAAAGGTTTTTAGGTACAAGACTCATAACTATCCACGGAATGAGTTTTTAAGAGACATGACCCTGTTCTTTCCTTAATGGACAACAAATAGCCTCGTGTAGTTTTCTAATTATTAGATGAACACAATAGAATGATTTCCGGCCTTAGATAGTTTTTCTAGCTATTTGAAGCACAAGACGCGTAACTTTTCAGGAAATAATTCTTCAAAAGAGATATTGACACATTCTATCTTTAAAGGACAAGCAAATAGCCTCATGGAGTTAAATAGATTTTCTCATTATTTAAAGTGCAAGACTAGCAACTAATCATAAAATAATATGTTAAAAGATACATGGCCCGTTCTATTAGGGTTGTGCAAATGGGTTTGGGTCCCGGGTTTTTAAAGGACAGAGACCGGACCAAACATTTTCGGTTTGGTCCCGGTCTTGGTCCTAAAAATTGCAAGCCCAAATTGTTTCGGTCCTAGTTGGGGCTCGGGTAATGATATTGGCCCATTTCCATCTTTAAAGACTTAGAAATGTAAAAACACATACAAACAAAGTTTGAAACAAACAAACAAGGTTCATATATTCCCAAGGAGCCTGTCATAGCACCAGAATATATTCGTATTTCTCTGAATATAAGAAATATTAATATCCCTTATTTCATTAGAGAGCTTATGGCATTCATCAATAACTATTCCAAAATGCGTTAAATCAGGAGATGAATCATTAATGGCTTGGTAGACCAATAAGGCGTCTAACTCGACCACTGCCTTATTCAAATTCAGCTCTTTGATCTAGTTAAGAGCCTCACCGACACCTATTGCTTTCGCTAATCTAGGCTCAAAAACTCCATTGAAGGATACAACTTTGGCATGAATAAATGAAGCCTCCTCATCCCTAATCACATGCTTTTTAATAAGCATGAAATTCATAAGCCTTTTAATAGGCCAACATCATAAAGCGCTTCTTAATATGCGAGACCCTTTAATAGCTCCATATAACACTTGTGCCTTTTAATAGGCAATAACATAAATTCACAATAATCATGCATATCACTATAGTATGAATCAAATAAGTGCACACGTTTAAGAAAATAAAGTTTTTAAATAAAGAAGTCTACCTTGTGATGTTTCAAGTCGAGCTCTAAATTCTTGAAAAATAAATTTCTCAACTATCTAAGCACACCATCTAACCAATAAAGGAAATTAATTAGGGTTACGTAACGCCCCAATTTCTTAAAGTTTGGAATGCTACTGAAAGTCGCATTTTTGTTTTTGAATTTAACAAGTAAATTTTTTTTAATAGATAAACTAATAAAAATAAAATATGTGCGGAGACATGATGATCATTTCAATTACATAATGCCCAAAATACATGTTTATAGTCGTCGACAAAAATAATTGTTCAAAATATAATACCGATAAAGTATTTAGCAAAAAGGGCAATACATAATCACTTAGTCAAAATATTTAGTTGACCCTGCTCGTCGCCTCGACCACAGCCGGTCACTTAACCTAGAAGGAAGGGAAAGTTGGGGTAAGCATAATAATATTATACTCAGTGGGGCAAGTCAATTAATTCACGTCAAACCAAATATGGGATCATAATCATAAACTTTACTCTTTAAACATTTAAAATTTTCAAGGTTGTACTGTGGGCTATCCCAATGGCCTACTTTGGACCTCGGGCTAATTTGCGATCCCTGACATTATACTAGCGCTAGTATCATAATTGTATGGTGGGCTATCTCAAAAGCCTACTTTTGACCTCGGACCAATTTGCGGTCCCTAGCAAATATTTTCATGCATTCAAGTCACAACCATAATCAACACATAAGAAAATGACAGGATCAATCAACTAGAATTTGCATAATGTAAACCCCACCTCAAAAGCCTTGAAAAAAGTTTGCTTGAAATGTTGCAAAGCTATGATGCTACTCAAACTTGGAACTTAAAGCGTCATCGTCTAGCAAATAAAAGTTTAAAGTGATTTAGTATGTTTAAATTATCATTGAAAGGGGAATATTATAATTTAAGGACTTAATTGAATATTTATGAAAGTTAAAGTGTCAAGATTTTGGAGTCTTAAAATGTTTAAGTGTCTAATTGATCGCTTATGAGTGTTAGAGTTCACAATTAATTTGATTGGTTTAAGATTTAGGACTTTTATGAAGTAATTAAATTCTTTAGGGGTTAAATGAATAATTATAATAGTTAGAGAACATCAACTTAACATATTTGAATAGTTTGAGGGTCAATTTAAGTTAAATTAAAAGTTTAAGGACTATGCGATTAGAATTGAAAGTTTATGGACCAATTATGTAATACTTGAAAGTTTAGGGGCCAAAATTAATTACTTAAAATATTTGGAGACCAACTTGTTTTAAATAATAATTTTAGGGTTAACTTAAATGTCTTGGGAATAATTTGGGTCAAGACTAAAGTTGACCATTACTTTGGGACTAATTTACATGTTTTTTAAACTTTAGGGACCAAATTGTAAAATCAATGGACACTATTTTAGATCTAATTTCCTTTGGTCATTACACCATGGAAAAAGAGAGAGAACGTACAAAAAGAGTTCAAATATGGCTGGGATCTATGGAGCCAAAGTTTTCGACCAAAACTCCGGCAAATCGAAGGGAAAATAGGTGGAGAAGAAAGCTCTTAACGTGTTCTTCCCATTCATGTGAGTTTTTAAAGGTATGGTGGCAATTTTTGGTGAAGTGGTGCGGCGGTTTTGGAGGTTTTCTGGCAAGGGTGGCGGTTTTCCGACCAAACTATTTACATATTTATGTTCCTTACAGCGAGAGGAAGCTATAGACACTAGGTTTGTGGCGTTTGGTGGAGAAATGAAGATGACCCATTTTTGGGTTCTCGGCTTGCTCGAGGACA
Source organism: Nyctanthes arbor-tristis (assembly GCA_963692815.1). Classification (NCBI taxonomy): domain Eukaryota; kingdom Viridiplantae; phylum Streptophyta; class Magnoliopsida; order Lamiales; family Oleaceae; genus Nyctanthes; species Nyctanthes arbor-tristis. The sequence goes on along the minus strand of CAVNYN010205937.1, from coordinate 43,144 downwards.
CTGCGTTTTTTAGATTTTTCTCCTTTTTTTTTTGTTGATTGATATTTAGGAAGGAAAACGAAGAATGTGTGTTGTGTTTTGTTAGTCTAAATTTCTAGTGCACTTCTTGTTTGAGTCTCTATAGTAGAGTAGGATGAATATAGTAAGAGAGAAGTCTTTACCTTGTTCTTATTGTGATTTTGATGTGTTGCTTGATTCACTTGGTTGCCTAGAGTTTATTTGTTTTCAAGAAAGAAGAAAAAATTGTTAGTTGTTGGTTTTTTAAAGAATAAGAAGAAGATGAAGGAGAAGAGAGAGAGAGAGAGAGTGAGAATTACCTTGCTGCTTGTTAATGGCACACAAGCAAAAAAACGAATTTTGGTGCTATATATATATATATATAAAGTTAGCTCATTTGGAAGAAGAGGGGTCAAAACTTAGAATTTTGGAAGTTTTTGGACTAATTAGAAATTGACGTCTTGATATATGACTTTGAAGGTTCGATTGCCATTGGTGAAATGCTATATGAGTTGGTCCGTCTATTTAAATTAATTCGTTGGAATTTAGTTTAATAAGTTTCGCGTTATTTGGGTTGAAACTTGAATTTATTATTAAGTTACGAAATTTCCGTTCCCATAACAAAATTCGGTTCGGCTAAACGAGTATAAGAAAAGTTTGAAAAGTCAAAGAAGTCGTACCAACACGAGTTGAAAAGTCATAAAATTAAATTTAAATTTTCTTGGTCGCTACAGGTTAGAATTCACAATTTAAGGTTTTATGGTGTAATTAAATATATAGGGACTAAATCATTGATTTATAAAAGTTAGAGCACTTCAAAATTAATTATTTGAATAGTTTAAGGGTTAATTTAATTTGAATTAAAAGTTTAAGAACTTACATGATTAGAATTAAAAGTTTAGGGAGCAATTATCCAAAACTTGAAAGTTTGGGGGTTGAAATTAATGATTTAAAAGACTTAGGGACCAACTTTGATTCAAATAATAACTTTAGGGTCAAATTAAATGTCTTGAAAATTCTTGGGGTCAAGACTTGAGTTGACCATTAGTTTAGGACTTATTTAAATGTTATTAAAACTTTTAGGGACCAAAATGTAAAAACCCAAGGGATAAATTTTTAGATCTCATATTCTTTAGTTAATACATGGAAGGAAAAGAAGCAGAGAGGTCGGGAAGTGAAATACGGTCTTGGAGCATTTTTGTGGTTCAAAATCCAGCCAAAAATCTAACAAATCGAAGGGGAAATAGGTGGAAAAGAAAGCTCTCGACAAGCTCATCTCATAAATGTAAGTTTTTAAACGTATAGTGGTAGTTTTTGGTGGAGTGGGTTGGTGGTCATGGCAATTTTCCGGCGAGTAGGCTGGTTTTCCGGCCAAGATATTTACATATTCGTGTTCCTCGCAGCGAGAGGAAGCCACAGACACCAATTTTGTGAAGTTTGGTGAACGATTGAAGATGGACCAATTTCACAATATGCTCGGTTTCGACCAAGCCATGATTTTTCAAAACTTTTCTTTATTTTGATGTTTGTTGTGTAGAAAATGATGATCAGAAATGACGTTATAGTGAATAAATGAAATGTCTTGCTTATTTGATTGTATTGTGTTGCATTTTGTTTGAATTTCATGGTGCAAAATGGATGAATGTAGAAGCATGTAGGGGAAAACAGTTTACCTTTATTACTGGAGTTGGGTTTTTCGATATATTGCTTGATTCTCTTTTTCCTTGCCTTGAGTTTGATTTTTTTATAAGAAGAAGAAAATGAGTGTTAGGAACTCCATTTCCTTAAAATCTCTCAATGCTTGGGGGAAATACTTGTCTGTTATCTCCTTCCTGAATTGTTCCTAAGTGAGGTTGTGTTGCTCTTCCTCAGTCTTTGTTCAACAAGATGACTCCCACCAATGGCCTACACTCCGCACCAGTATGAATTCAGCACATGACACCTTTTGGTCATTGGGATAGGAGATGTGTCTGAAGATCTTTTTGATGTCCCATAGCCACTCCTCTACAGCAAGCGGGCCATTGCCCCCATCAAAGGTGGGAGGTTTGTATCGCCGGAATTGTTCAATCACCAGTAGCAGCTGGGTAGTAGGTGGTATAACAGGCGTAGCGGCATGGGGCGTCGACTCTCTAAGCTCCTCAAAAGCTTGGAGCAAGTCACGCAACATACCAGCCTGACTTTGTTGTGGCATTTTCCTTTACAAATAAAATTTAAAGTCCAATTAGGTAGGGTTTTCTAATATCTTTTAGTCAAATCTCAAGGACTAGAATGAAATCTCTTATAAAAAATAGTCATAATTTACAGTATCTAAAGAAAAATTATGCTTGACTCGCTTTTCTTTCATTATCGGATCTAATTTGCTTCTCATCTTTAATATCTCATTAAATATTCATATGAAACATTCGATAACCATAAATTAAAAATTCCATAACTTCTTTCTTACCTCAGAGTCGGTAGAGTGGAACGGTGACTGTGGCATCCAAAAAATTATTTTATTATTTATTATTATTTTTAAATTTTTTTTAAAAAACTTTGCAAGTCTACAGAAACGTAGACCGGCTCTGATACCAAGCTGTAACGCCCCGAATTTGAAAAGTATTCGAGTCGATTGTTTGACTTTTCCTGTTAACTTTTTAGAATAATAAAATGCGAAAAAGACAAAATTCAATAAAGTTTTTAACGAGTGCGGACGATAACGTAGGATTTCAATCCTTGACAATTATAACAAAATAAGTGGAGGTCTAAGATGTTTTCTCCGTGATTAATAGACAAGTCCCAAAAGGTTAATTTTTTCATAACATAACGTAATTTATTTGTGTCCACCGCTCGTCATTCCACCACCGGCTCTGAAATCTGAAATTTGTTAAATTGGAAAGAATGAGTATTTTAAATATTCAGTAGACCCCGCGCACCATTCATATTCATGTCACAATAATATACACAACCATGCAAACTAACATGCTTTTTAATAAGTATGAAATTCATAAGCCTTTTAATAGGCCAACATCATAAAACTCCTCTTAATAGACGAGACCTTTAATAGGTCCATATAACACTTATGAATTTTAATAGACAATAACAAAAATTCACAATAATCATGCATATCACTATAATATGAATCAAATAAGTGCGCACGTTTAAGAAAATAAAGTTTTTAAATAAAGGAGTCTGCCTTGTGATGTTTCAAGTCGAGCTCTAGATTCTTGAAAAATAAGTTTCTCAACTATCCAAGCACTCCATCTGACCAATAAAGGAAATTAATTAGGGTTAGAATTCATAATTTAAGGTTTTATGGTATAATTAAGTATTTAGGGACTAAATCATAGATTTATAAAAGTTAGAGCACTTTAAAATTAATTTTTGAATAGTTGAGGGTTAATTTAATTTGAATTAAAAGTTTAAGAACTTACGTTATTAGAATTAAAAGTTTAAGGAGCAATTATGCAAAACTTGAATGTTTGGGGGTCGAAATTAATGATTTAAAAAACTTGGGGACCAACTTTGATGCAAATAATAACTTTAGGGTCAACTTAAATGTCTTGGAAATTCTTGGGGTCATGACTTTAGTTGACCATTAGTTTAGGACTTATTTAAATGTTATTAAAACTTTCAGGGTCCAAAACGTAAAAATCCAAGGGATAAATTTTTAGATCTAATATTCTTTGGTTAATACACGGAAGGAAAAAAAGCATTGATGTTCGGGGAGTGAGAGACGGTCTAGGAGCATTTTTGTGGTTCAAAATCCGGCCAAAATTTTGGCAAATCGAAGAGGAAATAGGTGGAAAAGAAAACTCTCGACGAGCTCATCACATAGATGCAAGTTTTTAAACGTATAGTGGTAGTTTTTAGTGGAATGGGTTGGTGGTCATGGCAATTTTCTGGTGAGCGGGGTGGTTTTCCGGCCATGATATTTACATATTCGTGTTTCTCACAGCGAGAGGAAGCCACAGACACTAATTTTGTGAAGTTTGGTGAACGATTGAAGATGGACAAATTTCACAATATGCTCGGTTTCGACCAAGCCATGATTTTTCGAAACTTTTCTTTATTTTGATGTTTGTTGCGTAGAAAATGATGATCAGAAATGACATTATAGTGAATGAATGAAATGTCTTGCTTATTTGATTGTATTGTGTTGCATTTTGTTTGAGTTTCATGGTGCAAAATGGATGAATGTAGAAGCATGTAAGGGAAAATAGTTTACCTTTATTGCTGGAGTTGGGTTTTTTGATGTATTGCTTGATTCTCTTTTTCCTTGCCTTGAGTTTGATTTTTTTTGTAAGAGGAAGAAAATGAGTGTTAGTTTGTTGAAGAATAAAATGGAGAATATGGAGAAAATGGAGAAAAGATTACCTTGTTGTTGATTGTCTTTAGGCTCAAAGTGTATGAAAAATGGTTGGTTGGGGTATTTATATAGAGTCTAAATAGAAAATGATTAGGGGCTAAAGTGTAGGTTTTTAGGAAGTTTTGACTTAATAAAAATTATTAAAAGTTGCAAATCTTATTGTATAATCCTGATTGTTCGATTGGTATGAATGAAGTTTGATTCGTTGATTGGAATTAATTCGGTAATTTTGAATTATTGAACCGAACTTGGATTTGTTGTTAAAACAAAATTTTTTTCATTCTCATAATATTATTTCATTTGGCTTGAATGGGCGCGTCATCGAAGTATGACTATTCAAACATATTTGAACAAGTCATAGCGACACGTGGTGGAAAAATTTTCAGTCGCTACAGGGTCTCCCCAGATCGGGAAGTAAGCATGATGCCATTTAGGTTATTGTGGATTGACTTATAAAATTCGCCCATTTTCTATCAGTCCGTATGAGTCTCCACTTGGATCAACTTACTTAGATTTATATCCAAGAAATTGTGGGACTTCATGGAGTGCTGGTATCTATTGTATTAGACAGAGATCTGCGGTTTACTTCAAGGTTTTGGAAGTCATTACAAACCGCGAAGTGTATAAAGTAGAATTTCAGCACAGCCTACCACGCTCTTCCGATCAAATGGATACTTTGGAAGGACTGTCCAGATATTGGAAGACATGCTTAGGGCATGTGTATTGGATTTGGATGGTAGTTGGGAAACTCATTTGCCGTTGGTCGAGTTTGCCTACAACAACAGTTTCCAAGCAACCATTGGCATGGCCTCTTATAAAGCTATATATAGCCGACGTTGCCGTTCACTAATTTATTGGGACAAAGTCGGCGAGAGGAATAAGTTGGAGCCTGAGAGATCAAGAAGACAATTCAAGCTATTGAAAAGATCATGCAAGGATTACGACTGCCCAAGACCGACAAAAAAGCTCTTCCGATCAGAAAAAAAGTATGGATTTTCAGGCCGGGGAGAAAGTTTTCCTCAAAGTGGCGCCAATGAAGGGTGCACTACGTTTTGGTAAGAAAGAGAAGCTAAGAGCGAGGTACATCGGCCTATTTGAGATATTGGAAAGAGTGGGGAATGTGGCGTATCATTTGGCATTGCCTTCAAAACATTCGGCAATGCATAACGTGTTCCATGCGTTAATGTTGAGGAAGTATGTTTCTGACCTAGGTCATGTTGTAAACGTTCAATCAGTTAAGGTACAGAAAGGTCTAACCTATGATGAGACTCTGTCAGCCATACTTGACAGAAAAGTGCATGTCTTATGGAATCGATAGATTTCGTTGGTTAAGATTTAGTGGGGCGGCCACATTAGCGAATAGGCTACGTGAGAAAGAGATGCAGATATACTGGAGAAGTATCCGGAGTTACTAGAACAAGTGATATGAGATTTCGAGGGCGAAATTAAATTAAGTGGAAAAGGGTTGTAGCGACCGGAATTTATCATAATTGAAAATTATTTTTTTAAAGATCTCAAAGAATTTTAACGTGTCGCTACAACCCTAATCTGTTATTTCAAAGTTGGTAACGATAAATGTTTAAAGAATTTGCTTCCTATTTTAAAGAAAAATGCAAGAATATAATTAATTGGATTTCTAGCTTGATCCAATTATTTAATATTTTCAATAATTCGCGTATGACATCCAATTTAGTATTGAATTAATTAATGATTCAACTTTCGGTCCAAAGTTTAAAATTTATATTTCAGCCCAAAATTTATTTTGGGGTTCTTTACATAAAAACCACTTATTCTAACAGTATTTTCAAAAATACACCCAGATTGAAAGTAATTGCAAAAACACCATTTTCTATTTCAAAAATACCCTAAACCAATTTTAATTAAAATTCAATTATTTATTAATTATTATAATTATAATAATTACTTAAAATATAAAATTTTCCAATTAAAAAATATTTATCTTTATCGCCAAAACACTTCTAACTCGAGAACGCCGTTAACTACCGACACCGCCACGTCACAGACACGGTACCAATGTTTACCCCACCGTTTTTTAAAAAATTCATAATGAGATGGTGACAAGCCCAACAAATGATAACAAAATGATAAAACATAGAAAAATAACAAACCGAAAATGGTAACATAGGAAAAGAAACACAAAAAAAAAAAAAAAAAATCAATGGTAACATAGGGAAAAATCATAGTAACGACCATTGTAAAAACATTGTTACGACAAAAAATATACATAGTAACAATATAACAAAATTCATGGTAATGAATCTCATAAAATCACTAGGTAACAAAACAAATTCTAATACTAAATGGAGGTCGACCATTTGTTAACAAATCCACATGGAATCAAGGTAACAAAAGCACGACAACAAAGGGTATAATAAGAAAAAAGAAAAATTCGTATAAGTAAATTTGCAACTAATGATGGTAGATTTGCTATTAGTTTCAAAACAAGGGTATAATTGAAACACCTATTATAAAAGGGGTAGATTCTCTAATTATCTCTTCATTTTTTAACCTGTTTCTAAGAATCCATTTGGGCCAATTTTAATTCTAAGCTTATTATTGTATTTCCTTTTATATTTAAAGTCTAATTTCATTTTGAGCCCAATTAGCCAAACAGGTCTGTGACTGTTTCAACACCCACATTGACCCAGTTGAAGATCTGATTACAAATCTGCCGGCAACATTTAATTACCCAGATTTTTCTGATATCCCACATCCCCTCAATCCCTCTCAATCTCCCCACATTTCCCAGTTTCCATTTCATATGAATATATGACTAACAACAACCAAATTCAGCAAAGAACAGCACAGAGATACACACTTCACATTTAGCAAAAAATTTCCAGTAGAAATACTCAAACACACACACGGCATTTTCATTCTACACTCACACATACACTGCACAGCAGCAAATTACATCCACATGTCCACAACCCTATAGAAACATTGCAGCGGATTTCCATCTGCCTTTACAAACTCAATCAATTTTCACATCATAAAGGTACATACACACGCTGCAGTCACCCTTTTCATTTGAATACTCATATACATGCATACGCGCATACATACAGACACGACAGAATGCCTTCTTCATGAACCTTTTTCGATTTCGATTCTGACCACCACAGCCAACACCATTACCGCCCCCTTTTTTCTTCAACTTCTCCTTCAATTGAAAACCAGAACCTAAAGATTAGAAAAAGTCAGAACCCAGTTAACTCACCTTGGCCAAAGCTCGTCGACCCAAAGATTAGAGAATACAGTCTTGGCTGGAATTCTTGAAGCCCAGCCGAAAATCGTCGACCCAATTCGAACCCATTTAACGCTAACTTGAGGCCAACACTCGAACCTCCACCGCGAACAATCTGTGCCCAAAGCTTCGAACCATATTTCTTTGAACCCGTGGCCTCTGTCGCTCGAACCTCTCGGCGAAAATGCGATGCAGCCTGTAACCGCACCCACTGGAACCGAACCCACACTCGCCATTGATTTCGAATCCATATTCAAACTCAGCCACACTTGAACCCTCGGCTCCACCGTCGACTGAACTCCATCGCCTCTCTGTCTTCCTCCTTTACGTTCTCTCTGATTTGGGAATCAATCAGAGGGAATTTTAGGGAATTTTTGTTAAATCTCAATTGTACCATGGTCCCTCATGCTTTAAATCCTCTACTCCGGCCCTTGTGTTGTATCTTCATTTAAATTTGGTCCTAATAACTTTCAGAATAGACAATTCAGTCTCTATAGTTTGCCCTTTCCTAATTTCAGCCCATGTGGCTTTACTAATATTTAAGTTGATCTAAAAGTTCTAGTTTTATCCATATTAGTCCTTAAAGTTTTGAAAAACTATATTTCAGTCCCAAAAGTTTTAAAAAGTTATGTTTCAGCCTTAAACTTTCTATTAAGTTATGTTTTAGTTCAGAAACTTTCAAAGTTTAGTCTCATACTTTTATGTTGTTTTAAATATTTTCAAATTTCTAATATTAAATTATTTAATTTCTAGACGAGGAGCATAAGTTGACGCACATTTGGCTACCCTATAACTCAAACTCAAAAAAGGAAAGCATAACGAGATAGATTCCTTTTCTAAAGTTGTTCTCAAAGTAGTGTGCGTACGTTTTTATGAAAATTATTATGCAATTACATGTTACCTGGTTACGAGTGTGCTTATGTGATTTATAGAAACATAGAAAGTATGCACATAATTTACCTCACCTTAATCGAGAGCCCATAAATTTAGCTCACCTTAATTAGGAGCCCAAAACTTAGCTCACCTTAACTAGGAGTCCACAAGCCTAGCTTACCTTAATCGAGAGCTCTAGGCTCAAGTTGCCATTTTGGCGGGCCCATAGACTAATTTGCATGTGTCTATGTGATTATCTGCATTATATGTATTGCATGTTTAAAAGTTAGTACGCGGGAATCTACTGAGTATTTCTTCGAAATAGTCACCCTTTATTTTAAAGCATTTCAGGTCCTAGCGACTCGACTGAGTGTTATTATTGACAATGTTTTCATTTGAAATTTTAATGAAATATTGTTATGATATTCAAATAAAAGGAAAAATTTTTCCGCACTTATATTTATATGAATGTTTAACTTCCGCATTGGTCAAAGAAATGTTAAAAGAAGTTTAGTAGGGTCTCAGGTGCCTAGAACTCGGGACGTTACACAACCTGTGTTCTATAACACTTATTTTGAGAAAGTGATCCAATCTCTATGGGACATAGTCTTCACATGGACTCTTTTATACAAAATCTTCTTAAGACTATCTACGTACATGGGTTTGAATAGACTAAGCATGCTTCTAGACTTATCTCTATAGATCTACATCTCAAAGATGTATGACTCTCCCAAATTCTACATGGGGAAAAGCTTTGGATTTTCTATTTATATATGGGGATATCGTGTTTCAATAATATGTATCCCTATACTATATTATGAACACACTCTAACTCCCACTAACTTCTTGTACACACTATTCCTTTTCATTCTAGATAAAATTAAACACTTCGATTATCTCATCAAAATGAAAGTTTCAGCTTATCCAATGTTTGATTAATATTCAATTTGACTTTTTGGATTCAAAATCTTAGATTGTATCATATACATCCTCATTAAAATTCCTACAGAGGAACATAATCTTGACATCCATTTGTCAAACAATATGCTACATTAGCAAAAGAATCCAAAAGTTAGCATAGACATGATTATAGATAAAAAGGTTTTATCAAAGTCAACTTTTGTATTTGATTTTGACCTCCATTACCAATCTTGTCCATCTAACATGAGCATTACCATCTATGTTAACCTCTTGGTTGTAAACCAATTTACAACATATCGGTCTTACCTATTCTGACAAGTCAATCAAAGTGCAAACTTTGATTGGAATACATAGAGCTTGCTTTGAATTCTATAGCATCAAACCTTACCTTCTAAGTCAACACTTTGACCTTTATTTTGTACAATTGTAGGTTCACCACCTTTAGTTATCAATCTAATATTGAAAATGAAGCGACCTGAAAATTTTAAGAATAAAATTTTATTAAATAATTACGTGTCAGATAATCTCGCTTATTTTAATGTTCATTTTATATAGCGCTCGTCTAGTCGTAAAAAAACATAATTAAAAAATAAAAATATTTTAATTTCAATTACTGCATTAAGGTCTAAAATTATTCTAGGGTAATTTACAGCTAGCGCCCCAACCTTATAGGTTTGTTAAGATTACGTCCCCAACCTTTAATTTTCGTTGTGGAGGCCCCTAACCTTTCAATAGTGTTACACCTAATGTCCCTCTAATGTTTTCCATCCATTTCCAAAGTTAAGGTCAGGGGTATTACCGTAAAATAACTAAAAATTGAATATCTTAATTTTTTACAAAAAAAAAAAAAAAAAGAGAGAGAGAGAGGGGACACCCCCCCTATGTGTTGCCGGAAATGGCAGCACTTTGTTGTAATTTCCGGCAACCATTCGGCAACTGGAAATGGTAGCAAAAGTGCTGCCATTTCCGACAGCACAGGGGGAAGTCTCCCCCTTTTTTTGGCCAAAAATGGTGACCCAGATGGCTGCCATTTCTGGCCATAAAGGGGGGGAGTCTCCCTTCCTTTTTCACCAGAAATGGCAGATATTTGGACCTTCATTTCCTGCCAAAAATGGTGGGGAGAGACCCCCTTTTGACTGCAGAGTCCCCCTTTTTGGCTATCATTTTTCTTGGCTGCCATTTCCGGCCAAAAATGGCAGGAGAGTCCCCCTGGCAGCCAAAAGGGGGGGGTCTCTCTCCCCCTTTTTTGGCCAGAAATGGCGGCCCAGATGGCTGAGATCCGATGAAAAATGGGGGGAGACTCCCCCTTTTTTGGCCGGAAATGGCAGCCATCTGGGCCGCCATTTCTAGCCAAAAAAGGGGGGAGTCTCCCCCTGTGCTACAAAAAATGGTAGCACTTTGCTGCCCTTTCCGGCAATACATGGGGGGTCTCTCCCATCTTTTTTTTTTTTTGTGAAAATATTAAAATATTTAATTTTTAGTTATTTTACGATAATACCCCTGACCTTAACGGTGGAAATGGATGAAAACATTAGAGGGACCTTAGGTGTAATACTATTGAAAGGTTAGGGGCCTCCACAACGAAAATTAAAGGTTGGGGACGTAATCTCAACAAGCCTAAAAGGTTGGGGATGTTAGCTGTAAATTACCCATTATTCTATTATTTTAATTAATAATATATATAAATCGAATATAGTTATTTTAAAGAAAATCTAATTTTAGTGCTTTTCCAACTCGACTGGACACGTTTTCAGGGAATACACTTCCCATTCACAAAAAAAAAAAAAAATATCAACTTCTTAGAGCCTATCAGTTCAACTTCTGGTTTATATACGATCCCAACTCCTATCCTATGTCAACTTGCACCAAGTAACAACCAAGATGAACTAGAATTCTATCCCCTAACCAACTTAGGGAATTCTTGAGTCCAACACCTATAAACTCTTCCCCTCAAAATTCACAAAACCCACGCAGTATCCCACAGTAAGGTCACAAACTCAGTTGGTATGTAATATGTTCAAGAACATCTATGTTATTTCGTGGTTGTTCCCTTATTAACTCAAATACATACATACTGATAGATACACGTATGGCACACTCCATCGCCGATCAACACCCCCACTGTTGGAATTCTATCAAACCACCATTATCCCCATCATCTCTTTCTTCATAATTAGTAGAAAAACGATACATATAAATGCACCTCCACTACACACATATAGACACAAATATATATACACACACACTGCATCACAGTCCTTCACCTCCGTATCACCACGGGCATTGGGGGGGCTCGCCGCAGCCACATTGGAGATTCTACACCACCACCTGTCTCCCTCACGCACCAAATTTCCAGCAAAACATAGATACACTCACTGCCTATATACACGAACATACACATCATCCACCAATCCTACACGTCGAACCCGAAAATAGAAGAGAGAAATTGAGGTGGGATAGGAGAGTCGCCGGCTGGTCTTAAGCCGTTGAATAGTCTTCTAGCCATGAGTCGAATCTCGTCGCATCCACACACATATTTTATTTTCTCTCTCCGGAATTCTCTGTTTCTTGCTTCTGCCTTGGGTTCTGTCGAATTTTTTTTGGTGGGGTGGGGTGGGGGGGATTGACCAAGAATTGGATTTTATTATGTTAAATTGTTTTTACACCAAAGTCCCTCCAGTTTCTCAATTAACCTATGAAGTACTAAATGTTTTCAATTTATTTAAATAGGGACTTCAACTTTCTGTTTTCACAGATTATGCCTTAAAATTCAGCATTTACTTTTTGGTCTAGCTCTAAACTATTTCAGAGTTTCAATTGAGTCCCTAAAGTTTATATTTCTTTTCAATAAAGAATTAATTCTTCAATACTAAGATAATTTAATTTCTTTTTGACTAGATGAGGATTGAAGATCCGTAAACAAATAAGATTCTTGCAAAGGTTGCTCAACTCGCAAAGTTTAAGGTAGCCTCATTTTTCTGGAAAAAGTTATTTTAAAAATATGCGCAATATTAATTGATCTGTGCTATGAATATGCATGTGACTATGTGATTTATGTGTTTATTATATACATTAGCTTATTTGCTTTATGCTTGAGATGGGACTAGATGAGACTATTTATTATATGTATGCATTACTTGATTACTAAGCGCGCCAGTATTTATATGCTTTATAGCATGAGATGAGAGCTAAAAACCTGCATTTACCTTACATTGCTTGTTTTGGAGTAAAGAACTTTCTTGAGATATTCATGTACATGCATGTTTATTTGTATTTTGTGGTATAAATTAATTAATTTGCGCAAAGACTACTGGAAATACTCATTCTTTCAAATTAAACATTTTGCAGGTTCAGCGTAAGAGGAGCTGCGTTGAACAATGGTGGCATTAAATTAAATAGGGTTTATCTTGGAATAAATAAAACATTATTTACTTATTTATGAATATTTCAAGTACTTGTGCCACAAAATTGATAAGTTTTCCATATCTTTATTATCATTATTATAAAATTTATTTTTCCACATATTTGACCTGCTATCGTATTTATTTAAAAAGGAAGAAAAATATTTTAACGTTCTGGGTATTTAGAATCCAGGCGTTACAGTTTGGCAAAATTTTTCAAAAAAAATTACTGAAATAAAGTCTAGAATTTTCATAAGTTGCCACTGCCAACGATTCATCCGCTGACTCTGAAGGTAAACAAAAGATTTATGGTTTGAGAAAATTATTTATTTTGATAATAATTATGTTGTTTTGTCGAATACATATTATTTATGAGACTTTATAAGATAGACATTTGAGAAAAAAGAATTGTATTCGACTTTATGAAAGAATTGAGTTTGACATAATTGGGCATAATATGTAATTATTTGAAGTGAGAAAGATTTGATTATTTCACTTTATAGTCCTCAAAATTAGATCAAATTGACATAATAGTAATACTTGACTAGACTTTGCATAAACGGTAATTTCAGATATGGCCCATGATGAGAAGTATGACAAAACAGCTCAGGCCAAAGACTGATACGATATTCTATAGGTACCTGTCATATAGGTTTGAGCATGGAGTTACTATATCGGAGTACATACTTGGGTATAGCATGGCACGTCATGAAGCCATTGCCAGTGGTTTCAAGACTAACAATGCAGGCGCCATTGGTCATTTGATATCTACATTTCCAGATGACCGGTGCCTATAGATCTCTTAATTGCTTTGAGGAGTTGCGGGGCCGTCATGGGGTTGACATTGATTACTAGATTTTTTGTGATGAACTAGTGATGCGTGGGGAGGCACTTGTGCCAGTACTCGTGCTCGAGCCAGTGCAGGAAGTTGAGGGAGAGCAGGTGATGGCTCTAGATGAGGACCACGGGGTGTCAGATGCGGAGTCCAGAGTGTATGGGTTATATGAGTATACCTCTAGTACACCACCGGGCAGGAACACCCCCACGTACACCTCCAGCACACCTCCAGTGGGCAGGGGGAAATGGATGGTTAGGTGAGTAGGGGAACATGATAAATAGATGGAAACTACTATTTATGATAGTATTTATTTCGGTTCATAGTTATATTCATTCGTTCAAGACATTTTGTACTCCTCATTAAAGGATATTCAGCGATTAACGAAATAAAGTTTCCGTCTTACCTTATTGATGTTGAATGGTTTTATTTGTTACGTATGTACTCTTGTGTTATAGTCTGGTAACAACGGAGATAAACTTGTTTTGAATTCCTGTGTAAAGGAAATGGAACGAAGAAACACACAAGCCAACCTGTTTAGGGACTTGCCCCAAGCAGTGCAAGACCTCAGATAAGGTGTACCTGTAGTTCAAGCTGTCCCGTCCCAGTCCACTGTTGAGTAGTTCTGTAGGTGAAAGCCACCCAGGTTTGATGGTGGCAATGACCCCTTAGTTGTGGAAAAGTGGCTCAGGTCTATTGAGAAAATTTTCCACTACATCTCATGGCCTGATGATCAGAAAGTGTTATGTGCGGAATTTATGCTTGAAGGGTGTGTAGCGTGGGAGTCCGTTTATAAGACTAGGACTCAGGGGGAACAAAGGAATCTGCCTTGGGAACAATTTAAAATAGATTTAATGGATAAATACTTCCCACAGGCTCTTCGAGATCATAAGGAGTTCGAGTTCTTGAATTTGAAGCAAGGCGACATGGACGTCACTGAGTGTGAAAGGAAGTTTGAAGAGATGTCTCGGTATACCCCACATTTGTTGAGCACTGAAGCCATAAAAGCTCAGAGGTTTGATAGGGGCTTACGCCCAAACATTCGCCAGATAGTTTGTTTACACTCATTACCCACATATGGGCAGGTTGTGAAGATGGCTTAGATGATGGCTCAGATAATAGCATATTCTAGGGCACAATATAGTGGTCAGGGGAATAAGAGCAATCAACAGAATTGGGGAAAGAGCAAATGATAAGGGCTGTATCAGGCACAGAACAGAACCAGACATCGAATAAGAAGCTAAACACAGGGTCAACTGGTGGACAGACTGCTAACTCAACTCCACCATGCCCTAACTGTAAGAAACTACACAAGGGAGAATGCTTATGGGGCAAGGGAGTGTATTAGAGGTGTAGTCAGCCAGGCCATTTTGTATCTGATTACCCAAATGCTCCAGCTCGGAACACTGGTCAAAGGAGAAACGCGCAGCAAGTTAATAAAGGAAAGGCTCAGGTATTTTCCATGATGTACGAGGATGCCATCAATGATGCTAACATGGTAGCAGGTATACTAACTATTTATGGTATTCCTGTACATGTCTTGATTTATATGTTTGTGACATGCTGTTCCTTGATAATATTTTTATATGATAACAGGTATACTATCTGTTTCTAGTATTCCGTTATATGTCTTGCTAGACTTAGGTGCCACACATTCTTTTGTATCTACCCCATGCCTAGCTAGACTGAAATTAGTAGGAGAGAGAACAGGTAGTTCACTTGAAGTTAGCCTTCCCTCAGGGGGAACTATCAAGACCAATGAGATAGCTAGGGCAATACCAATTGATTTTGACAGACTAGATTTAAACATAATTGAGATGAAAGACTTTGACGTTATATTGGGTATGGATTGGTTAAGTAATAACTGTGCTACCATCATGTGCCATGAGAAGGAAGTTGTATTTTGGAAAAATAGGGAAGAGGCATTTAGATTATATGGATTAAAGGTCAGAGCACTCTCTCGCCTTATATCAACCATGTAAGCAGAGAAGCCTTTGGCGAGATGCGAGTCGTGTAGGATATTTAATTAGCCTTTGGGGCTAGTTGTCAACATAAATCACTTTAGACCATGTACCAGTGGATTGTGAATACACTGACATTTTTCTAGAAGACTTACCAGGTATTCCACCGGACAGGCAGGTGGAATTCGTGATAGATATGGTACCTGGACCAGCACCAATGTCTAAAGCTCCATACCGTATGGCACTTATAGAGTTATAGGAATTAAAAGTTCAACTGGAGGAGTTATTGGAGAAGGGTTTATCAGATCAAGTATGTCCCTTTGGGGAGCACATGTTTTGTTTGTTAAAAAGAAAGATGGCAGCATGAGAATGTGCATCGACTATCAGGAACTCAACAAGCTGACGATAAAGAATAAGTATCCTCTTCTCAGGATTGAAGACTTATTCAATTAGCTGAAAGGTACTACAGTATTCTCGAAAATCAATCTTTGATCTGGATATCATCAGTTGAAGATCAAGCCAGTTGATAGGACAGTTATTCAAGCTTTGATATGGACACTATGAATTCACAGTGATGCCATTTGGTCTCACGAATGCCTCCATAGTTCATAGATTTTGATGAATCGAGTCTTTCACTAGTATCTAGATAAATTCATCATCGTCTTTATCGATGACGTACTAGTGTCCTCAAGGGATCCACAATAGCACGAGAAGTATTTGGGGATTATGCTGGGCACCTTGAGAGCAGAGAAATTGTACGCTAAATTTAAGAAATGTGTATATTGGTGGGAGAGGATTGGATTTTTAGGTCATATCGTGACAGCTAAAGGTATTGAAGTTGCTCCTTCTACAGTTAAGGTTGTGACGCATTGACCGACACCTGTTAATACAGGAGATGTGAGAAGCTTTCTAGGGTTGGCTGGCTACTACAGGCAATTCATCTAGGGTTTCTCCAAGATTGCAAGCCCTATGACTCAACTGACTTGGAAGGGTGTTAAATTTCAGTAGTCAAACCAGTGTGAACAGAGTTTTCAGGAATTAAAGAAGAGATTAGTGTCAGCTCCAGTATTGACTATCCCCGATGGTGCTGAAGGATTTGTTATCTATACTGACGCATCTAAATGCTTTTTGGGACGTGTATTAATGCAGCATGGGAAGGCGGTAGTTTATGTTTCAAGACAGTTGAAAACACATGAGGAGAACTGTCCAACTCACGACTTGGAGCATGTAGCAGTAATACATGCTCTGAAAATATGGTGCCACTATTTGTATGGGAGCAAATATGAGATTCACACTGATCACAAAAGCTTGAAGTATTCTTTAGCCAAAAAGAGCTGAACATGGGACAATGATAATGGCTGGAGTTGGTAAAAGATTATGACTGCACATTCTTTACCACCCTGGTAAAGGCAATGTAGTTGCAGATGCATTGAGCATGAAGAATGCTGAACAACTATTAGCCTTGGGTATCATTCATGATCAATTGATTCAGGATTTTCAGAAGTTAAAGATTAAAGTACAAAGCCCATCAATGAAGTCGGGTAGATTAGCAAACTTAATCATCAAACTAGACTTAAGAGATAATTGTAGTGGCCGAAAAGGGTGATAAATACCTAGAAAAGATCAGGTCTAGAGTAGGGACCTCTCGGCAACCAGGATTTGAGATTGCCTCAGACTCAGCACTTATATTCATGGGTTGACATTGTGTTCCAAACAATGACTAGATTAGACCGACTTACTAAATCAACTCATGTCTTGCCAGTTCAGATGACCTTCAGCGTAGATCAACAGCCACAATTATATATCAAAGAGACTGTTCGACTACATGGAATACAGGCCTCCATGGTATCCAATCGAGATCTGAGTTTTACCTTGAGGTTCTAGAAGAGTCTCCAGACTACCATGGGTACTCGATTGAACTTTAGTACCGCTTATCTGTTAGGTATTATAGACAACATGCACAGCGAGAATAAAAACTGTAATTCCTATATCAGGATCAAACTTGCTCTTAGATGGAATTCGTGATCAGAAAGTTACCTATAACGAAGCAGTAAATTCGGTTTATCTGATCACACCACAGCTGTCCAAGCATCTAGCCTCTAACAGTAAATTAGTAATCCACATAGCAAGAACAATCCAAAAACACGAACTTTTCGTAGTGGGATTAGGGTTTCTGTATTATCTTGTGCCAGAAATTTAATACAGAATGTTTATGTGAATGTCATAATAACCCGAGACCCTAAAGCGCTCTATTATAGGTTTCTTATGAAACCCTAGCGCAACCCTAATATGATTAGGATTCTAGAGCCCGTGTACGGTCTGACCCAATTAATCTTAATAATTAAATCAGTCCATTATGTAAAAACCCCGTCCAACTATTGGGCCTTGTACATTAATTCCAACAAACTCCGACTTGGACAAGGTCTAATTCTAATACTCTGATTCTTGCTTTTTGCGTGTGACCAATTAGGCTCCCACTCACGATGGCAAACATCATGATACTATTATTCTAATCCAATTAGAATAAGACAAACTACAAACTAAAATCTCTATTTTAATTTATCATCGATTCACCTAGATCGATCAGTTTATGACGCCGTCCAAGATTGACATCTAGCAATGTATCAAGGCAATCCATGTGATTGGATGTCATGTAGTATGACAAGACATTTCCATGTACGGTTATTCGCACAGACTTGACGTTGACAAACTTATGGTCATTATTGAAACTCCTTTCAACTCACAATCACACCTTGGCCAAGGAATTTTCATCAATTGAAGTAGTGAAAAGTGGATTATAGTATCCTAATATCCAGGAGTGATCAATCCTCATCTTGAATACTCACAACCTTCATGCAACTTCCATTATACCTGTATGGCATTTTCCTGATAACTCATGGCTAGAGCCTCATCAAATGTCCACCTAAGCATAACAATCATTACATAAGATTCTGTGGTATTCTCAAGTCAAAAGACCAATTCCACAACTGTCCATTAGAGATTAATCACTGACGCTAGGATAATATCCACGTGGTATCTCTAGGCGGATCTTCCTATGCTTGTTCTACTAATAAAGCATCCATGTGTTCATTCGAATGTCCCCACATTCTAACTTATGAGATCAATTACTTTCTAAGAAAGAAATGTAACATATGCTAGTCTATCCACAACAACAGCATCCGTATCGTGTAATTGCCTCGACTAGGGATAGTTTAAGAATAAGTGATAACATGCATCTCACAATCACAACCCATTGTGATTAACAATTTATTCTCATCTTATTCTACGGACTCTATTATTTTGATGATAAGATAATAATACTTATGAAAATAATAGATCTGCGATCAAAATGCATCCACTAATAAGTGTTTATACTCAAAATGTCTTACAAAATAGTATAACCCTGAAATCCAAACAAAAGATCTAGTCATTCATGCATCTAATACCAATGGACATAGCATGACTATCATGCTTGTCATGTGACAACCGGCTTTATCAATATTTATGTCACATTCTATCTTTATGTCATTCCTTTGTATAATCTCCCTAATGAGATGATATCGCCTTAATACATGCTTGGACCGTTGATGAGACCTGGGTTCCTTTGGTTGTGCGATGGCTCCATTGTTGTCACAATACAAAGTTATTGGGTCAACAATACTAGGAATAACTCCAAGTTCTATGATGAACTTCCTGATCCAGACTGCTTCCTTTCCGAAGCAGCTATGTATTCAGCTTCCGTTGTTGAATCAGTGGTCGTTGCTTGTTTATAAGTTTTCCAACTCACAACACCACTATTAAGAGTAAACACATAACCGGATTGGGATTTACAGTCATCTTTGTCAGACTGGAAATTAGCAATTAGTATATCCCTGAACTCTTAGTTCATAGTTTTTGCTTATTAAGAACGCATTCTTAGTTCTTCTCAAGTATTTAAGAATGTTCTTAACAGCTATCCAATGTTTCTCTCTAGGGTTCGCTTGGAACCTGCTTGTGACACTCAAAGCATAAGAAACATCTGGTCTTGTACATAGCATCGCATACATGATTGATCCTATTGCTGAAGCATAAGGAATCCTATCCATGCGATCCCTCTCAACTTGTGTCTTTGGACACATTTCTTTTGAGAGATTAATCCCATGCCTTATGGGACAGAGTCCTCTCTCAGACTCTTCCATTTTAAATCTTCTTAAGATTTTCTCTATGTATATAAATTGGGTTTAGCCAAGTAATATTTTAGATCTTTCCCTATTGATCTTAGTCCCAAGAACATATGTTGCCTCTCCCAAATCTTTCATGGAAAAGTTAGTTGACAACCAGGATTTCACTGATTTCAGCATAAAGATGTTGTCTCCTAATAGAAGTATGTCATCTACATATAAAATTAGAAACACGACTTTACTCCCACTGCTTGTACACACATGGCTCATCTTCATTTTTTATAAAATCAAACTTTTTGGTTGTCTCATCGAAACAAAGATTCCAGCTCCTAGAGGCTTGCTTTAGTCCATATATGGACCTTTGCAGTTTACAAACTTTATTTGGCTCATTGGATTCAAAACTTTCAGGTTGTATCATATACACATCCTCACTAAGATTGCCATTAAGGAATGCAGTTTTGACATCCATCTGCCAAATCTCATAGTCATGATATGCTGCTATTGCAAGCAAAATCTAAATTGATTTAGACATGGCTACTGGTGAAAAATTTTCATCAAAGTCAACTCCTTGTCTTTGATTATAACCTTTCGCCACCAATATAGTCTTATAAGTCTGAACTTTTCCATCCATGTCGATCTTTTTTTTTGTAAACCCATTTACAACCTATAGGTTTTACCTCTTTAGGTAGATCAACTAAAGTCCAAACCTTATTTTCATACATGGAGTTCATTTCGGATTCCATGGCTTCTTACCAACTCTTTGAGTCAACACTTGACTTTGTTTCTACATAAGTAACAGGTTCGTCTTCCTCAATTAACAATGTATCATTGGTAATGATGGGATCATATCTTTGAGGAGGACGAATTACTCTACTCGATTTACGCGTCAGAGCTGGCGTGTCCTTAGGAACTGGTGTTTCCTTATTGCCGTTTCTGCATCATCTAATGAAAACTCAACTCTTGGCTCATCTAATCGGTTAGCTTCTTCGGTGGTTTCTTGAACCTCTTCAAGATCTACTTTACTCCCACTATTTCCTCTTAGAGTAAACTCTTTTTCTAAGAATATAGTGTGTCTTGACTTAATGACTTTCACGGTGTTAGGATTGTAAAAGTAGTATCCAACAGTTTCCTTTGGATATCCCACAAAAAAGCATTTATCAGATTTAGCATCAAGCTTATCTGATTCTGTACGCTTCACATAAGCATCACAACCCCAAATTTTCATGTATGACAGATTTGGTCTTTTACCAGTCTATAGTTCATATGAAGTTTTATTAACCGATTTAGATGGGACACAATTCAGTATGTAACAAGCAGTATTGATTGCATATCCCCAAAACATTTTTGGGAGAACTGCATGGCTCATCATGGATCGTACCATATCTAATAGCGTGTGATTTCTCCTTTCAGATACACCATTGTGCTGTGGTGTGTATTGTGGAGTCCATTGCGAGAGAATCCCATTCTCTTTCAGATATCTAAAAACTCTCCTTTCAAATATTCTCCACCTCGATCAGATCTTAGTGTTAGAATATTTTTTCCAGTTTGCTTTTCCACCTCCTGCTTGAATTCCTTGAACTTTTCAAGAGCTTTATGCTTAAACTTCATCATATACACAAAACCATATCTAGAATGGTCATTAGTTAATGTAATGAAGTAGGAAAAGCCCCCTCTAGCATTAATAGACATTGGCCCACATACATCTGTATGTACAAGTGTCAGTAAGTCTGTAGCTCTTTCTCCTTTTCTAGTAAAGGGAGATTTGGTCATCTTGCCTAAAAGGCATTATTTGCACCTATTAATGATTCATAATCACTTGAGTCCAAGTATCCATCTTTATGTAACTTAGTAATATGTTTTTCATTTATATAACCAAGTCTGCAATGCTAAAGGTATGAGTTATTAACACGATCATCAATTTTAGGCCTTTTTCATTCTATACTCATTATAGAATGCTCCATGTCAAGAATGTAAATGCCAATGAACAAATTCCCACAACCATAAAACACATTATTAAGATAGAACAACTTTATTCTTAATGTCAATGAAAAAACCATCTATGTCCAAACATGAAATTGAAATAATGTTTTTGGTAATAGCAGGAACATAATAGCAGTCTTTTAATTCTAAAACAAGGCCTGAGGGCAATGATAAATAATGTGTTTATACGGTTAAGGCAGCAACTTTTGCTCCATTCCCAACACATAGGTCCACTTTACCCTTTTTGCAATGGTCTACTATTCTTTAGCCCCTACATATTTGTACAAATATAAGATCCACATCTGGTATCTAATACCCAAGAAACTGAAGAAGTAGTCATATTAACCTCGATAAAATAATTACCTGAAGTAGAAGTCTCAGTGGACTTCTTCCCCTTCAAGGTAGCGAGGTAAGCCTTGCAATTCCTCTTCCAATGCCCTTTGCCTCCACAATGATAGCATCTAGCATCGGCCTGAGATTTGTTCTTATCATGCTTAACTGTTTTCCCAACGCCTTTGGCCTTTTTGGAATCTTTCTTAAAGGTCTTTTTAGACTTCCTCTTAGTGCCCTTTGAGGGGTCTATAGCCATGACTTGCCTCTGTACTTTGTTTACATTAGGCTCAATAGTCTTAAACATGTTTAACAGCTCGGGTAGGGTACATTCAATCTTGCTCACATTGAAGTTCATAATGAACTGTGAATAGTATCAGGGAGCGATTGAAGAACCAGGTCAATACTTAGTTCATGGTCCATAGCAACTTCTAATTGGCCTAATTTTTCAATATAGCCAATCATCTTCAGTACATGAGCACTAACTGAAGAACCTTCTGACATTACAGCCCTAAATAGCTTTTTAGATGTTTCATACCTTTCAGTGCGAGACTGTTCATCATACAACTCTTTGAGATGAAATATCATGGTATAAGCATCCATACCCTCATGTTGCTTTTGCAACTCAGGAGACATAGCTGCAAGCATCACAGATGTTGCAATATTATCGTCATCCATATGATGATTGTATGCCTCCACTTGTTCCGGAGTAGCTTCCTCGTTAGGAATTTCCGGTATCGGCTGTTCAAGAACATATGCAATTTTTTCATGCCTGAGAACTATTCTTAGATTGCGGTGCCAGTCCAGAAAATTTTGCCTGATAAGCTTATTGGTATCAAGTATGCCTCTCAAGTTAATGTGATTACTCATTATCCAATAAACTGAAATGACAAAATATAGAACAATTAATAAATGCAATAAATTAATTTAATATGGACTTTTATTAAATTAATTATACTCCTACTGAATTAATAATCCCCTTAATAATATTAATCAATGAAACATTTTCATTTTTCAGCAGGCTAGGACCCCATTTGTTTTACTAATACCTTGAGTTACTCAACAAGCCCCAATAAAACATTCAGGTAGATACTTTATCAACCACATCTTCATGTGACTCCTAGATCAAGTAGATAACTAATTATCATATACATCTTATGTATTTACTTGACACGCATCTAAAATCTTATTTCCTTGAGTCACTCAACAAGAAATAAAACTTTAGTTAAATTCGACCCACTGTTCAGAAACATCATATGTTTCATAGTGATAAACATATTCACAGGCGAGTAGCCTTAAGTTACTCAACAAGCTAACATCGATAATGAACTCTGGTTTTCACTATAATAGTGGCATGTATTAACAATTAATATGAATTTAATATATTATAGGGGATCGGTCTCATCAATATCACAATTATGTATTAAAATAACATCACACATGCAATCATCAATACATAATAAATATGGCTAGATGATTATGGAATTTTTCTATCTAGTCTTCTCGAGCCATGAAGAAGACTAGTCGGTCAAAACCTAGGGGACATTGCATTCAATTATCGAATGCTAAATGCAACACTCTCCATTTTCTACTTCAACCTGTATCCTATACTAGTGGTCTTCTTGTGGTCTATCTCCAATTTGTATCCTCTATACTAATTGGCACAGACGCCGAAATCTGGACACACAAGCCCAAAATAAAATTTAAAACAATTGGCTCGCAGGCCCAAAATCATATACTCCCCCCGTCCAATAAAAATAGGCCCGGTTGCTTCTTACGTAGGGACTAAGAAAAGTAATTTAATGTTGTGGAAATTACAAAATTCACACTAAATAGTCTAATATACCCCTATTAAAGACTAGTTTTATATAATGCATTAAAAATTAACTAGTTGTTTGACTAAGGGTATATTTGAAAGAGCAATTGATTGTTCAATCTCGTTTATGTAAATGGACTATAATCTGGGACAAATAAAAATGGCAACTGGGTCTATTTTTATGGGACGGAGGGAGTAATAGGCATGCAGGCCCAACTGAATTAAATAATTGGCACAAAGGCTCCCAACAAGAATAGCAGAAAATAATTAACCATACATTTAACCAATTACATGGGTCAAGTCCATAATCATCCACAAACATTCATCAATATCTAATATGAACGAACACATCAATTTCTAGATTTGTTGTAGTTGACAGTAGGTGTCTAAACACTTTAGACAAATAAAAAGAATCAAACGAGAAGTAAATTAATTAATCAATTTACATCAATAAAATATCATGATTAATCCAATTAATCAATCAATTTGATTAACTAAAGGGGACAAACAAAATAACTCAAAGTCATACTCTGATATAAGTTTTGGTAAGTCTAGGGTTTAAAGCCATATTCGAAATAAGTCAAAATTCAACCTTTTATCCAAATAAAAAAAACTTTTGGCAAAATAAATTTTCTAAAGTTTAATTTTGACCTAATTGACAAATACAAAAATTTTACAAAACTTTTAAGTTAAATTTTAAAATCCAATGACTAATTTGTCAAATTTCCAAAAGATGAGACTGGTTTTGAAATTTCAAAAAATTCAGGGACCAATCTCTAAGTGTCCAAAACATAAGGGACTGCCCATGCAATTTCTGAAATTGCTTGGGCTTCCCTTCTACCTTTTGAAACAAGGAGGCTTTTTGTGCAATTTCTGAAATTGCACAAACGTCCCCATGCAAAAAATCAGCAGCTGCTAGGGTGGAACCCTAGCTGCCGCCACCAACAGCAGTGCCTGCCTTCAGGCAGGCGCTGTGGCTCTCCACATAGCTTTTGGAGCAGCGTCTGCCGGCTACAGGCACAGCTCCAGAAGCAGTGCCCGATGCTGTTGCGAACGGCAGCAGTTATCTCCCGTGCTTGACCGCTGGACAGCTAAAACTATTCCGGCGGTAAGGCGCTACAATAGCACCGTTTCCCTTTTTTTTGTTCAATTGAAAAATACGAATCAAATTCGGATTTCCAATATAAAGAAAAACTCCAATTACCGCAGATCAAATTGATACGAAACAATAACAATTATTGTTACACATCTAATAACGAAATCCAACAAGAAGCAAGGTGACTTTGATACCACTGTTAGGTATTATAGACAACATGCACAGTGGCAATAAAAGCTATAATTCCTACATCAGGATCACCGTGATTAGAAAGATACCTATAACGAAACAATAATTTCGGTTTATCTGATCACACCATAGCTGTCCAAGCGTCCAGCCTCTAATAGTAATCCACACAGCAAGAACAATTCAAAAACATGAACTTTTCATAGTGGGATTAGGGTTTCTGTATTATCTTGTGCTAGCAAGTTAATACAAAATGTGTATGTGAATGTCGTAGTAACCCGAGACCTTAAAGCGCTCTATTTATAGGTTTCTTATGAAACCCTAGCACAACCCTAATCTGATTAGGATTCTAGAGCCCATGTACGGTCTGACCCGATTAATCTTATTAATTAAATCAGTCGATTATGTACAAACCCAGTCCAACTATTGGGCCTTGTACATTAATTCCAACATTATCATCCCCAAACAGACGGACTAACTCAGCACACCATCCAAACCTTGGAAGACATGCTGAGAGCTTGTGTTGGAGTTGGGTGGCAAATTGGATAACTCTTTATACTTAATAGAGTTCGCCTATAACAACAGTTTTCATGCCTCTATTGGCATGGCCCCATATGAAGCATTATATGGCAGGAGATGTCGCTTACCGATCTATTGGGATGAAGTTGGCGAAAGGAATTGGTTGGGGCCAGATATGGTGAGGAAAACTGTTGCGAAGATTGAAATGATTAGGTCCAGGATTAAGACAGCTAAGGTTAGACAGAAAAGTTATGCAGATCTGAAAAGAAAGAATGTAGAGTTCCAGATGGGAAAGTAGCTCCAATGAAGGGGGTTTTGCAGTTTGGCAAGAAGGGGAAGTTGAGACTGTGTTTTATTGAACCATTTGAGATATTGGAAAAGGTGAGTAATGTGGCATATAGACTGGCATTGCCGCCTGAACTTTCAGTAGTACATGACATTTTCCATATCTCTTTGTTGAAGAGGTACATTTCCGACCCAAATCATGTAGTGAATTATCAGAACATTGAAATTCAGAAAGACTAGTCCTATGAGTAAACCCCTACAGGCATACTGGAAGGGAAAGTCTATATCTTGAGAAATTGAGAGGTTCCATTAGCCAAAGTCCAGTGGAGTAGACAGAGAAGCAGTGAGGTCACTTGAGAACAAGAGGAAGACATTCGAGACAAGTACCTGACCTCATAGGGCAAGTAAGTCATATTTCGAGGATGAAATTTATTTTAAGCGGGGTAAGGTTGTAGCGACCATAAAATTTTAACAATAAAATTTTATTAAATAATTACGTGTCAGTATAATCTTGCCGATTTTAATGTTCATTTTATATAGCGCTCGTCTAGTAATAAAAAAATAATAATTAAAAAAGTATTTTAATTTCAATTACTACATTAAGGTCCAAAATTATTCTATTATTTTAATTAATAATATATTTATATAACTCAAGTATAGCTATTTTAAAGACCATCTAATTTTAGTGCTTTTCCATCTCGATTGGACACATTTTCAGGGAATAGACTTCCAATTCAAAAAAAGAAAAAATTAAATAAATAAAATAAAAAAACAAAAACAAAAATTATACTCCTTATGACCTATCAATTCAACTTCGGGTTTATATACGATCCCAACTCCTATCCCGTGTCAACTTCCACTGGGTAACAACCAAGATGAACTAGAATTCTATCCCCCAACCAATTTAGGGAATTCTTGAGTCCAACACCTATAAACTCTTCTCCTCAAAATTCACAAAACCCACGCAATATCCCACAATAAGTTCACAAACCCAGTCGGAACGTAATATGTTCAAGCACATCTGTGTTATTTCTTGGTTGTTTTCCCTTATTAACTCAAATACATGCATACTGATAGATACACGTACGGCACACTTCATCACCGATCAACACCCCCACTGTTGGAATTCTATCAAACCACCAGTATCCCCGTCATCTATTTCTTCGTAATTAGCAAAAAAAACATACATATACATGCACCTCCACTAGATGCATATAGATACGAATACACACACACACACACACTACACCACCGTCCTTCACCTCTGCATCGCCACCGGTGCGGGGGAAAGGGTCGCCATAGCTGCGCCTGAAATTCTACACCACCACCCATCTCCCTCACGCACCAAATTTCCAGCAAAACATAGATACACTCACTGCCTATATACACAAACATACACGTCTAACCCGAAAATAGAAGAGAGAAACTGGGGTAGAGGTAGGATAGGAGAGTCGCCGGCCAGTCTTGAGCCGCTAGATAGTCATCTAGCTGTGAGTCAAATCTCGTCACACCCACGCACAAAATTTATTTTCTTTCTCCAGAATTCTCTGTTTCTTGCTTCCGCCTTAGGTTCTATCGAATTTTTGTTGGGGGGGGGGGAGGGGGAGGGAATGACCATGAGTTGGGTTTTATTATATTAACCTATTTTTACACCATAGTCCCTCCAGTTTCTCAATTAACCTATCAAGTCCTAAATGTTTTCAGTTTATTCAAATAGGGACTTCAACTTTCTGTTTTCACAGATTCTGCCTTAAAGTTCAGCATTTACTTTTTGGTCCTAGCCCTAAACTAAGATAATTTAATATCTTTTTGACTAGACGAGGCTTGAAGATTCATAAAGAAATAAGATTCTTGCAAAGGTTGCTCAACTCATAGAGTTTAAGGTAGTCTCATTTTTCTAGAAAAAGTTATTTTCAAAATTTGCACAATATTAATTGATATGTTCTATGAATATGCATGTGAACATGTGATTCATGTGTTTATTATATGCATTAGCTTATTTACTTTATGCTTGAGATGAGACGAGACGAGACGAGACTATTTATTATATGCATGCATTACTTGATTATTACGCGCTAGCATTTATATGCTTTATAGCATGAGACGAGAGACGAAAACCTACATTTACCTTACGATGCTTTTTTTCGAGTAAAGAACTTTCTTGAGATATTCATGTAGATGTATGTTTATATGTGTATTCTGTGGTATAAATTAATCAATTTGCACAAAGACTACTGGAAATGCTCATTCTTTCAAATTAAACATTTTTCATGTTCGGAGTCAGAGGAGATGCGTTGAGCAATGGTGGCATTAAATTAAATAGGGTTTATCTTGGAATAAATAAAACATTATTTACTTATTTATGAATATTTCAATTACTTGTACCGTGACATTGATAGGTTTTCCATATCATTATTATCATTATTATAAAATTTATTTTTCCACATATTTGATCCGCTATCATATTTATTTGAAAAGGAAGAAAAATATTTTAATGTTCTAGGTATTTAGACTTCGAGAGTTACAAAAACCACAGGATCATATCCTTAAGTAGATGAATTTCCCCTATCCGGTCTACGCGGAGCTGTTGTGTTCTTAGGAACCATTTCCTAGTTTACACCTCATCAAATGAAGTATATAGTAGTACATCTAGTCGATCAATTTCTTTTGTGGTTTCTCGAACCCCTTTAAGAATCACTCCCACTATTTTCTTAAAATAAACAATTTCACTAAGAATACAACATAAGATGACATTCATCTCAAATGTGGATCATAAATCGTGTATGTGGATCATAAATCGTGTCCAATGGCTCCTGTTGGATAATCCACAAAGAAATATTTTATACACTTTTTAAAAGTGTTATTACCTAAAATAATTTTCAGTTTTATCAATCGATTTAGATAGAACACGTTTTAGTATGTAACATGCAATCTCTATTGCATATCCCAAAACAAGTTTGGAAAAATTGTTTGGCTTATCAAATTATAACATATCTAATATGTACATCTTCTCTTCAAATATACTATTGTAGAATGGCGTATTTATAAGAATTCACTATAAGAGAATCTTACTCTCTTTAGATAATCAATTATACCATTAAGCATTCTTTACTCCGATTATATCTAAGTATTAGAATATCTTTCCAAACAACTTTTCGATTCTCGCTTGAATCTTTTGAACAATTCAAAACTTGCATGCATAGATATTTTTAAGTATATGAAACCTTATCTAATATATGCACCATTGAACTTGACAACGTAAGAAAAACTATACATGACATTTGTAGACTTTTTGTCCAAATACAACAATATGGATTAGAACTTATTTGTCCTTAATATCAGAACCGGAGATAATCTAGATTATCCTTTATACATCTTTTTGTCTTTTATTCTGATAATAGATCATTTAGGATTTAGAATCCATATATTATCAATCTTATTTCTCTAATAGATTTCATAATCAAGAATAAACATTATTCTCAACCTTAATGGAACAACTATTCATGTCCAAACATGAATTAGAAATAATATTTTTCAGAAGAACTCGATCATAATATCAATATTCTTTTCCTAAAACAAAAAAAAAAATGCAAACAATGGATTTTAAATGGAGTAACAATTGCTTCATTTCTTACTATAGGTCCTATTTTTCTAGTCAGCAATGATTTACTTTATTTCAGACTCCTTCATATTCTCAAAAATATGGGATCAATATCCAGTATCTAGTACTAATGAGACTGAAAAGCAGTCTTATCACTCTCATCTTGTAGTAAGATCTTCTCTAAGCTTACTTTCTTTCCAAGATGATGATTATATATGCCTTACAGTTTTTATTATAATGTGCTTTGTCTCTACAAAGATCATTGGTTCTGAATATATGTCTTTATACGCTTTAACTGTATTGCTGACCATCTGGAATCTTTCTTGAAGTTCCATAAACACTACCTTTAAATACCATTAAAAGCTTCAATGGTCAATAATTGCCCTTACATCACATTGATGATAAGTTCAACAGTTTTAGCATATCAAATAGACTAGCGGGTAATATGAATCTAATTCATACGTCTCAATTTATAATAAATCATGATAAGCTATCAGACAACGACTATAATAAGTCAATACTTAGCTCATTTACATGTTGTGCTTCTGAACAGCATTTAGAATTTATACTGCTCGGTATAATTCATCATGAATAGCAAGAATATAAACCTCTGTACCCACATGCAAGATTTACAACTCATAATGACAAGTATCATACATTAAAGGAGATATGGCCCTGTTCTTTCGTTAATGGACAAGTAAATAGCCCTGTGAAGTTTTCGAATGGTATGAGTTCAACAGAATAATTATCGACCTTAGATAGTTTTTTCTAGCTATTTGTTAGTGCAAGACCGTATCTATTCAGGGAATGATTTCTTGAAAGAGATATTGCCCCGTTCTGTCTTCAAAGAACAAAAAAAACTGCCTTGTGCAGTTTTCAAATGGTTAGATGACTACAATGGATGGATTCACATACTTAGATAAGTTTTCTGGCTATTTGAAGTACAAGAATCTTAACTATCTGCAGAATGATTCCTTAAAAGAGACATGGCCCTGTTCTTTTCTTAATGGACAAGTAAATAGCCACTTATTGTCCTCTAATGCTTAGATAAATGCAATGTAATGATTTGCAACCTTAGATAGTTTTTCTAGCTATTTGAAGTACAACACGCGTGACTATCAACGGAATAATTCCTTATAAGAGATATTACCCGTTCTATCTTTAAAGAACAAGTAAATAGCCTCGTACAGTTTTGTAATAGTAAAACGAATGCAATGGAATCATTCACAGACTTTGATAGCTTTTCTCACTATTTGAAGCACAAGTCTCGTAACTAATCACAAATGATTCGTTAAAAGATATATGGTCCGTTCTATCTTTAATGGAGAAGTAAATAGAAGATTTCTAATGGCCATTCAACAAAATGATACAAGGAGTTTGATAGCTTTTTCCGCTATTTGAAGTACAGAACGAGTAACTATTCATGAATTGATCCCTTAAAGGAGATATAACCCATTCATTCCTTAATGGATAAGTATATCCTCGTGTAGTTTTCTAATGGTTAGATGAGTTCAACAGAATGATTCACGAAGTTAGATAGATTTTCCTGCTATTTGAAGTACAAGACACGTAACTGACCACAAAATGATTCCTTAAAAGAAATATGGCTCTATTCTTTCCTTAAAGGACAAGTAAATAGCCCCATGAAGTTTTCTAATAGTTAGATGAGTGAAGTTTTCCAATGGTTAGATGAGTACAATGGAATGATTCTCGACCATAGATAGTTTTTCTAGCTATTTGTAGTGGAAGACCTTTAACTATCCACGGAACGATATCTTAAAAGAAATATTGCCCCGTTCTATCTTCAAAGAACAAGAAAATTACCTCATATAGTTTTCAAATGGTTAGACGACTAAAACAGACGGATTCACAGACTTTGAAAAGTTTTCTGGCTACTTGAAGTATAAGAATCTTATCTACCTGCAGAATGATTCCTTAAAAGTGATATGGCCCCATTTTTTTTATTAATGGACAAGCAGATTGCCATGTGTTGTCTTCTAATGGTTAGATAAAAGCAACGGAATGATTTATGGCCTTAGATAGCTTTTCTAGCTATTTGAATTACAATACGCTTAACTGTAAATGGAATAATTCCTTATAAGACATATTGCCAGTTCTATCTTTAAAGAACAAGTAAATAGCCTTGTACATTTTTCTAATAGTTAAACGAGTACAACTGAATCATTCACAGACTTAGATTAGATAGCTTTTCTTGCTATTTGAAGCACAAGTCTCACAACTAATCACAAATTATTCATTAAGAGATACATAGTATGTTCTATCCTTAATGGAGAAGTAAATAGCTTCGTGTAGATTTCTAATGGTTATTCAACGAAATGATTCAAGGAGTTTGATAGCTTTTTGCGCTATTTGAAGTATGAAATGTGTAACTATCCACAGATTGATTCCTTAAAGAAGATATAGCCCGTTCTTTCCTTAATGGGCAAGTCTATCCTCGTTTTATTTTCTAATGGTTAGATGAGTACAAAACAATAATTTACGGCCATGGATAGTTTTCTTAGCTGTTTGAAGTATAAGACAAGTAACTATCCACGAAATGATTCATAAAAGGGATGTTGCATGTTCTATTTTTAAAGGGTAATTAAATATTCTCACGTAGTTTTATAATTGTAAACAAGCGCAACATAATGATTCACAGACTTAAATATCTTTTTCTCTCGATTTGAAGTACGAGACTCGCTACTAATCAAAATTGATTCATTAAAGATACATGGTCGGTTCCATCTTTAATGGAGAATTAAATAGCACCATGAAGATTTCTAATGGCCATTCAACGGAATGATTCAAGGAGTCTGATTGCTTTTCCGCTATTTGAAGTACAAAATGCGTAACTATCTACGGATTCATTCCTTGAAGGAGATATAGCCCCATTCTTTCCTTAATAAATAAGTATATCCTTGTGCAGTTTTCAAATGGTTAGATGAGTTTAATAGAATGAGTCACAGAATTAGATAGATTTTTTTTCACTATTTGAAGTACAAGAGGCGTAACTATCTACGAAATGATTTCTTAAAAGAGATATGTCTCCATTCCTTCCCTAATAGACAAGTAAAAAAGTCCCGCGAAATTTCCTAATGGTTAGATGAGTAAAACGGAATGATTCTCGACGTTATATAGTTTTCCAGCTACTTGAACACAGGACCCCGTAACTAATCATAAATTATGCGTTAAAAGATACATAATCCCTTTTGTCTTTAATGGAGAAGTAAATAGCCCCGTGTAGATTTCTAATGGTCATTCAACGGAATGATTCGAGGAGTTTGACAGCTTTTTCGGCTACTTGAAGTATGACGCATAACTATCCCTGGATTGGTTCTTTAAAGGAGATATGGCCTCGTTATTTTCTTAATAAACAAGAATATCCTCATGAGTTCAACAGAATGATTCACGGAGTTAGAAAGATTTTCTCACTATTTGAAGTACAAGACGCGTAATTGTCCGTAGAATTATTCATTAAAGGAGATATGGCCATGTTCTTTCGTTAATGGACAAGTAAATAGCCCTATGACGTTTTCAAATAGTTAGTTAGATGAGTTCAACGGAATAATTCTCGACCTTAGATAGTTTTTTCTAGCTATTTGTTATAGCAAGACCGGTAACTATCCACGGAATGATTTTTTGAAAGAGATATTGCCCCGTTCTGTCTTCAAAGAACAAAAAATTGCCTATTGTAGTTTTCAAATTGTTAGACGACTACAATGGATGGATTCACAGACTTAGATAAGTTTTCTGGCTATTTGAAGTACAAGAATCTTAACTATCTGCAGAATGATTCCTTAAAAGAGACATGGCCATGTTCTTTTCTTAATGGACAAGTAAATAGCTACTTATTGTCTTTTGATGGCTAATAAATGAAACGTAATGATTTACGGCCTTATATAGTTTTTCTAGTTATTTGAAGTACAATACGCGTGACTATCAATGGAATAATTCCATATAAGAGGTATCGCTCGTTCTATCTTTAATGGACAAATAATTAGCCCATTTGTAATTTTCAAACAGTTAACTGAGTATAACAGAATGATTTGCGGCTTAGATAGTTTTCTTAGTTATTTGAAGTACAAGACGTGTAACTATTTACAGAATGATTACTTAGAAGAGATATTACCCATTCTCTCTTTAAAAGACAAGTAAATAGTCTAATGTAGTTTTCTAATGGTTGAATGAATACAACGGAATGGTTCACTGACTTAGTTAGCTTTTCTCACTATTTAAAGTACAAGATTCCCGACTAATCGTAAATGATTTGTTAAAAGATAAATGGCTCGTTATATCTTTCATGGACAAGTAAATAGCCCTGTGTAGATTTCTAACAGTTATTCAAGGGAATGATTCATGGAGTTAGATAACTTTTCTTGTTATTTGATGTATTGGATGCATAACTATCCACAGATTTATTCCTTAAAAGAGATATGGTCCCATTCTTTCCTTAATAGTCAAGTAAATATCCCCATGTAGTTTTATAATGGTTAGATGAGTTCAACGGAATGATTTGTCGAGTTAGATTAGCTTTCTCAGTATCTGAAATACAAGATGGGTAACTATCTACGTAATGATTATTTAAGAGATGTGGCATTTTTCTTTCTTTAATGGACAAGGAAATAGTTCTATGTAGTTTTTATATGATTAGATAAGGACGATGGAATGATTTGAGGTATTGGATATTTTTCTTAGGTACTTGAAATACAAGACATGTAACTAACTATCTATGGAATAATTACTTAAAAACGTGTGCTCTTCCGATTCTCTTGTTAAAGGACATGTAAATAGTCTCGTGTAGTTTTCTAATGGTTGAACGAGTACAACAGAATGTGATTCACAGACTAAGATAGCTTTTCTGGCTCTTTGAACTAAAAGACTCGTAACTAATCATAAATGATTCGTTAAAAGATACATGGCCAGTTCTATTTTTAATGGACAAGTAAATAGCCATGTTTAGATTTCTAATGGTTATTCAAGGGCATGATTTGTGGAGTTAGACAGCTTTTCTTGCTATTTGACACACTAGAGTGTAATTATCCACAGATTGATTCCATAAAAAATATATGGCCCTGCTCTTTTCTTAACGATCAATTAAATAGCTTTGTATAGTTTTCCAATGGTTAGATAAGTTCAACGTAATGATTTGCAGAGTTAAATAGGTTTTCTCACTATTTGAAATACAAGATGCGTAACTATCTACGGAATGATTCCTTAAAAGATATGGCCCCGTTCCTTCCTTAATGGATAAGTAACTACCCTCACACAATTTTCTAATAGTTAGATGAGTACAACAGATTGATTTGCTGCCTTAGATAGTTTTCTTAGCTGTTTGAAGTACAAAACACATAACTTAAAATGACACATACGATACGTTTAAAATTTAAAAATCACATTTATTTTATAAGTGATATTATTTCAAAAAAATCTACACATAAAAAATCGCATCTAGAAAAAGCTACATTTAGTTAAAAAGTCAAGTATTTAAAAAGTCACATTTTGTGTCACTATTGAATTAAAAAGTTACATATTGAAAAAGTCACATTTTGTGTTGCTATTGAATAAAAAAGTCATATTTTATGTCACTATTTAATTCAAAAGTCACATTTTATGTAGCTATTGAATTAAAAAGTTACAAATAGAAAAAGTCACATTTTAATAAGAAAGTCAAGTATAATCACATAAAAGAAGAAGGCACATATAAAAAATTTTATAAAAAAAAGTTGCATTTAATTAAAAATTTTTATATTTAAAAGACAGTTAATTGAAAAGCAACATGAAAAATATCACATATGGAAAATTTTATATTTAATTAAACAGTTAAACATTAAAAAATCGCGGATAAGAAAAGTTACATTTACTAAAAAAAATCAAGTATTGAAAAATCACATATAAACGTCACATTTAATTAAAAAATCACATAAAATGTTACATCAAATTAGGACGGCACGTACGACACGTTTATGTGATTATATTCGACTTTCTAATTAAAATGTGATTTTTTCTATTTGTAACTTTTTAATTCAATAGCTACATAAAATGTGATTTTTTAATTAAATAATAACATAAAATATGATTTTTTTATTCAATAGTGACATAAAATGTGATTTTTTCTATATACGATGTTTTAATTCAATAGTGACACGAAATGTGGTTTTCTCTATACTTGACTTTTTAACTAAATGTAGCTTTTTTATATGCAATTTTTTATGTGTAACTTTTCTATATAAATTTTTTTGTGTGACTACATTTGACTTTTTAATTGAGATGTGGCTTTTTCTTTATGTGACTTTTTAATTCAATACTGACACTTCTATATGTGACTTTTTAATTTAATAGTGACACAAAATGTGAGTTTTATATGTTGTTAACTCAATAGTAACACATATGTGACTTTTTAACTAAATGAAAATTTTTAATATCAAATGGGAAAAAGTCACCCGCAGAATAGGAATGTCACATAAAATGTAAATTTTATGTGAAACTTTTTACTTAAATGTGATTTTTTTTTCTAAATGTGACATATTAATAAAATAATAACACAAATGTGACTTTCTATTTGCGACTTTTTAATTTAATAGTAACACAAAATGTGACTTTTATATGTGATTAAAATTCTTATTTTGCCGAGATTTTTTATATAAAATGTGACTTTTTAATATGTGACTTTTTTACATGACCTATATATGACTTTTAAATGTAGCTTTTTATATGTGACTTTTTTTTCTTATCCTTGACTTTTTTTTCGAGCAACCTATATGCGGGTTTAAATATCAGGTTTTCCCTACATAGGTGCCTTTTTCAAGATGACTTATATTGTGACTTTTGAACTTTTTATTTTATTTGTGATATTTTTAATTAAAAATTCACATATAAATAACGGATTAATTAAAAAGTCATGAAATAAAAAAACCACATTAAATTAAAAATTTATATTTATTTATGTTAATATTTAAATACAAACTTGTATATCTCTTTTAGGAATCATTCCGTAGATAGTTACGCGTCTTATACTCAAATAGCGAGAAAATATATCCAACTCTGTGAATCATTTTGTTGACTTCATCTAACCATTACAAAACTACACGAGGATATACTTGTCCATTAAGGAAAGAACATCGCTATATCTTCTTCAAGAAATCAATCAGTGGATAGTTACGCGTCTTCCAGTTCAAATAACAGGAAAACCTGTTAAACTCCCCAAAATCGTTCAATTGAATGACCATTATAAATCTACAAGGGGCTATTTACTTCTTCATTAAAGACAGAACGAACCAAGTTTCCTTTAACAAATCATTTATGACTTGTTGCGAGTCTTGTACTTCAAATAGCGAGAAAAGCTATATAAGTATGTGAATCATTTCGTTGTACTTGTCTAACAATTAGAAAACTACATGAGACTATTTACTTGTTCTTTAAAGATAGAATGGACAATATCTCTTTTAAAAAATCGTTTCTTGTACTTCAAATATATAGAAAAACTATCTAAGGCCGCAAATCATTCCATTATATTCATCTAACTATTAGAAGACTATACTGGGCAATTTACTTGTCCATTAATAAAACGGGGCAAAATTTCTTTAAAAGAATCATTCCGCGAATAGTTGCTAGAGCTGTACTTCAAATAGCGAGAAAACCTATCTAAGTCTGTGAATCAATGCATTACACTCTTCTAGCCATTAGAAAACTATACGAGGCTATTTACTTTTCCGTTAAAGAAAGAACCGGGCCATATCTCTTAAGAAATCATTCTGTGGATAGTAACACATCTTGTTCTTCAAATAATGAAAAAACCTATTTAACTCCACAAATCATTCCGTTGAATGCATCTAACCATCAGAAAACTACACGAGGCTATTTACTTGACCGTTAAGGAAAGAATGGGGCCACATCTCTTTTAAAGAATCATTCTATAGATAGTTACGTATCTTGTACTTCAAATAGTGAGAAAACATATCTAACTCCGTGAACCACTCTATTGAACTCTTCTATCCATTCGAAAACTACACGGTGATATTTACTTGTCAATTATGGAACGAACATGATTATATCTCTTCTAAGGAATCATTCCGTTGATTGTTACGCGACTAGTACGTCAAATAGTGAGAAAGGCGATAATTCCATGAATCATTCCGTTGAATAACCATTAGAAATCTACACATGGCTATTAACTTGTCCATTAAAGATAGAACGGGCTATGTATCTTTTAACAAATTATTTATGATTGGTTGCGAGTCTAGTACTTCAAATAGCAAGAAAAGCTATCCAAGTCAGTGAATCATTCTATTGTCCATTAAGGAAAGAATGGACCATATCTCTTAAGGAATCATTTTGTAGAGAGTATTCAGATAGCCGTAAAACTATCTAACTCCACAAATCATTCTTTTGAATCCATCTAACCATTAGAAAACTACACGGGACTATTTACTTGTCCACTAAGGAAAGAACGGGGCCATATCTCTTTTAAGGAATCATTCCATGGATAGGTACACATCTAGTACGTCAAATAGCGAGAAAATCTTTCAAACTCCATGAATAATTCCATTGAATAAACAATAGAAATCAAAACTGGGATATTTAGTTGCGCATCTTGTATTTCAAATAACTAAGAAAACTATCTAAGGCCACAAATCATTCCGTTATACTCATTTAACCATTAGAATATTACATGGGGCTATTTACTTGTTCATTAAGGAAATAACATGGCTATATCTCTTAAGGAATCAGTGAGTGGATAGTTACACATCTTGTACTTCAGATAGTTAGAAAACCTACCTAACTCTCACCCAACTATTAGAAAACTACACGGCGCTATTTACTTGTCCATTAAAGAAAGAACTGGCCATGTCTCTTTTAAGGATTTATTACTTAGATAGTTACGCGTCTTGTTTTTCAAATAGCGAGAAAACCTATTTAAGTTTGTTACTCATTTTATTGTAGTCATCTAACTATTAGAAAACTACATGAGGCTATTTTCTTATTATTTAAAGACAGAAAGGGGCAATGTCTCTTTTAAAGAATCATTCCGTGGATAGTTACTGGTCTTGTACTTCAAATAGCTAGAAAACTTATCTAAGGTCAAGAATCATTCCGTTGTACTAGTTTAGCCATTAGAAAACTTCATGGGACTGTTTACTTGTCTATTAAGGAAAGAACGGAGCTATATATCTTTTAAGAAATCATTCGGTGGACAGATAGTTACGCGTCTTATGCTCAAATAGCGAGAAAATCTGACACTGTGAATCATTTAGTTGAATTCATCTAACCATTAGAAAACTACACGAGGATATACTTGTCCATTAATGAAAGAACAAGGCTATATCTCCTTCAAGAAGTCAATCAGTGGATAGTTACGCGACTTGCACTTTGAATAGTAGGAAAACCTATTAATGTCCTCGAATCATTCTGAGAAAAGCTATATAAGTCTGTGAATCGTTCCGTTCTACTTGTCTAACTATTAGAAAACTACACGAGACTATTTTCTTGTTTTTTAAAGATCGAACGGTTAATATCTCTTTTAAAAAAATCATTTCGTGGATGGTTACACGTATTGTACTTCAAATAACAAGAAAACTATCTAAGGTCGCAAATCATTCCAGTGTATTCATCTAACCGTTATGAGACTATACTGGGCTATTTACTTGTCCATTAAAAAAAGAACGGGGCCAAATCTCTTTAAAGGAATCATTCCGCAGATAGTTAAGTGACTTGTACTTCAAATAGCGAGCAAACCTATCTAAGTCTGTGAATCATTCCATTGTACTCGTCTAGCCATTAGAAAACTGCAAAAGAACTGGGCCATATCTCTTAAGAAATCATTATGTAGATAGTTACGCATCACGTACTTTAAATTGTGAGAAAACCTATCTAACTCCGCAAATCATTCCTTTGAATGCACCTAACCATAAGAGAAGTACATGAGGCTATTTACTTGACCATTAAGGAAAGAATGGGCCACATCTCTTTTAAGGAATGTTCCGTAAATAGTTATGTGTCTTGTACTTCAAAAGAGAGAAATCCCATCTAACTTTGTGAACCATTCTGTTGAACTCTTCTAACCATTTGAAAACTACATCGGGATATTTACTTGTCAACTATGGAATGGACAGGGCTATATCTTTTTTAAAGGATCATTCCGTGGACTAACCATTAGAAATCAACACAGGGCTATTAACTTGTCTATTAAAGATTGAACATGCCATGTATCTTTTAACAAATTATTTATGATTAATTGTAAGTCTTGTACTTCAAATAGTGAGAAAAGCTATCCAAGTCAGTGAATCATTCTATTATACTCATTTAACCATTAGAAAACTATAGGAGGCTATTTACTTGTCCTTTCACGATAGAATGGTTGCAATATCTCTTTTAAGGAATCGTTTCGTCGATAGTTACACGTCATGTACTTCAAATAGCTAAAAAACTATATAAGGCCACAAATAATTACTTTGTGCTCATCTAACCATTAGATAATTAACAGATCTATTTACTTGTTTATTAAGGAAAGAACGGACCATATCTTTTAAGGAATCATTCCGTAGATAGTTATGTCTTGTACTTCAAATACCAAAAACTTATCTAACTCCTCAATTCATTCTTTTGAGCCCATCTAACTATTAGAAAACTACACGGGGCTATTTACTTGTTCACTAAAGAAAGAATGGGGCCATATCTCTTTTAAGGAATCATTCCGTGGATAGATACGCGTCTTGTACTTCAAATAGTGAGAAAAACTATCTGACTATGTGAACCATTCTGTTGAACTCATCTAACTATTTTGAAACTATACGGGGATATTTACTTGTCCATTAAGGAAAGAACGGGGCTATATTTTCTTTAAGGAATCATTCCGTAGATTGTTACACTACGAGAAAGGCTATCTAACTGCACAAATCATTCGGTTGAATAATCATTAGAATTCTACACAGCACTATTTATTTGTCCATTAAAGATCGAACGAGTCATGTATCTTTTAACGAATCATTTATGATTAGTTGCGAGTCCCGTACTTCAAATAGTGAGAAAAGCTATCTAAGTCTATGAATCATTCTGTTGTACTCGTTTAACAATTACAAAACTACATGAGGCTATTTACTTGTCCTTTAAAGAGAGAACGAGCAATATTTTAAGTAATATTTACGTTGATAGTTACGTATCTTGTACTACAAATAGTTAAGAAAACTGTCTAAGGCCACAAATAATTTCGTTGTATCATCTAACCATTAGAAAATTACACGTGGCTATTTATTTGTCCATTAAGGAAGAACAGGGCTATATTTCTTTTAGGGAATAATTCCATGGATTGTTACTCACCTAATGTCAAATAGCAAGAAAGACTATCTACCTCCATGAATCTTTCCATTGAATAGCCACAAGAAATCTACACAAGGCTATTTTGTCCAATAAAAATAGAACGGGCCATGTATCTTTTAACGAATCATTTATGATTAGTTACGAGTCTTGTACTTCAAATAGAGAGGAAAGCTATCAAAGTTTGTGAATCATTCCGTTGTACTTGTTTAACTATTATAAAACTAAAGGAGGCTCTTTACTTGTTCTTTAAAGAGAGAATGAGCAATATCTCTTTCAAGTAATAATTCCATGGATAGTTATATGTCTTGTACTCCAAATAGCTAAGAAAAATATCTAGGGCCGCAAATCATTTTGTTGTACTCATCTAACTATTAAAAAATTACACGGGGCTATTTATTTGTTCATTAAGAAAAGAACAGGGCCATATCTCTCTTAAGGAATCATTCCGTGGATAGTTCTGCATTTTGTACTTC
This sequence comes from Nyctanthes arbor-tristis, assembly GCA_963692815.1. Lineage (NCBI taxonomy): Eukaryota > Viridiplantae > Streptophyta > Magnoliopsida > Lamiales > Oleaceae > Nyctanthes > Nyctanthes arbor-tristis. The sequence goes on along the minus strand of CAVNYN010205937.1, from coordinate 1,784 downwards.
AAATAGCGAGAAAACCTATCTAACTCCACAAATCATTCTGTTGAACTCATCTAATTATTAGAAAACTATACGGAACTATTTACTTTACGATGAAGGATACAACGGGGCCACATCTCTTTAAAGCAATCATTCTATGGATAGTTAAGCGTCATTACTTCAAATAGTAAGAAAAACTATCTAACTCTGTGAAGCATTCTATTGAACTCATCTAGCCATTTAAAAACTACATAGGGATATTTACTTGTCCATTTAGGAAGTAAAGGGGTTATATCTCTTTTAAGGAATAATTCCATTGATAGTTATGTGTCTAGTACATCAAATTGTGAGAAAAGCCATCTAACTCCACGAGTCATTCTGTTGTATAACCATTAGAAAACTACACAGGACTATTTATTTGTCAATTAAAAATAGAATGTGTCATGTATATTTTAACGAATCATTTATGATTAGTTGTGAATCTTGTACTTTAAATAGCGAGAGAAGCTATCCAAGACTGTGACTCATCCTTTTGTCCCCGTCTAACCATTAAAAAACTACATGAGATTATTTACTTGTCTATTAAGAAAAGAACTGGGCCATATACATTTTAAGGAATGATTCCATAGATAGTCACTCGTCTAGTACTTCAATTCGCTAGAAAAACTATCTAAAGGCGTGAATCATTCCATTGTACACATCTAACCATTAGAAAAGTACACAAGGCTATTTACTTCTCTATAAGGAAAGAAAGGGGCCATATCTCTTCAGAAATCATTCCATGGATAGTTACACATCTTGTACTTCAGATAGTGAGAAAACTTATCTAACTCTGCAAATCATTTTGTACTCATCAAGCCATTAGAACGGGCTATTTACTTGTCTATTAAGGAAAAAGGGGGGAATATCTCTTTTAAGGAGTCACTCTGTGGATAGTTGCGAGTCTTGTACATCAAATAGCGACAAAACCTCTCTAAGTTAGTGAATCATTCTGTTGCACTCGTCTAACCATTAAAAAAATATAGGAGGCTATTTTCTTGTTCTTTATAGACAAAATGGGGCAATATCTCTTTTAAGGAATTATTTCATGGATAGTTACAGATCTTGTACTTCAGGTAGCTAGAAAAATTATCTGGAATCGGGAATCATTCTGTTCTACTTATCATTAGAAAATATTTTGCCCACTAACAAAAGAACGGGGCCATATCTCTTTTAAGAAGTTCTTTTCTTATTGGAAAAGTAAATATCCTCGAGTAGTTTTTGAATTGTTAGATAAGTTCAACAGAATGGTTCACGGAGTTAGATATGTTTTCTCAGTATTTGAAGTACAAGACTCGTAGCTATCCATGGAACGATTCCTCAAACGAGATGTGGCCACGTTCTTTCCTTAATGGTCAAGTAATAGCCCTGTTCTATTTTCTAATAGTTAGATGAGTTCAACGGAAAGATTTGCATAGTTAAATTTGTTTTCTCATTGCCTAAAGTACAAGACACGTAACTATCGATGGAATGACTCCTTAAAAAATGCGTATATCCACGGAATGATGACCATTCTCTCTTTAAAGGACAAGTAAATAGTCTACTATAGTTATCGGGTGGTTGAACGAGTACAGCGGAATGACTCACAGATTCACTATTTGAAGTACAAGACTCGCAACTAATCATAAATGATTCGTTAAAAGAAACTTGGCCCGTTATATCTTTAATGGACAAGTAGATTGCCCTGTGTAGATTTCCAATGGTTAAACTAAATGATTTATGTAGTTAAATAGCTTTTCTCACTAGAAGTTTAATTATCTAAGGAATTA